>NJDC01007635.1:302109-342590 GCA_002245475.1 Calephelis virginiensis
ATCACAGATGGCGCACTAAAAAGTTGGAAACAAAGTAGTTGGTCTTGAGAAATGAAGATGGCGTTCTTATCAACAAGATATTAAAACTTATTATGGTCGAATTTAGACCAACGAGCGACCACTAGTCTAATAAATTGTACGTTCCAATAGAGGTTGTAAGCTACTTTTTATCCTAATTACGAGTACTAAAGAGGTTTACTTGGAGGTTGAAGGACAAAATGTAAATTCGGCTATAATTCATTAACGTGCAGTTCGATTTCATTCGTTAATTTTTGTTTGATGTATACGTTTTTTGGAGTTAACACTTGTACTTATCGACTGTTACATCTAACCAAATAGGTATTGAACGTTCAATCAAAAAAGTCCTTTATATCTGTAGTTTCAAAGCCCTGATGATGCTGTAAAAAGTGAAACCGGTTGGCTAGAAAGTAACAGAAAGTGTTAAATAAAGTATACAGTGGATAAGTACAAGTGCTAACTCCAAAAAACGTGTATACAATGGAATTCCACCAAGTGCCGACGAAAGCAAGTATAGATTATTTTTGTTTGATAATCTTTTATAGACATATTTTTATGAGATGTCAGCGAAGAGGTCAGCTTGTGCGCTTGACATGGTTTTTCTGATGGATAGAGACAACCGTGGTCTTTACACACCATAGATGCTACAGGTGCGCTGCCGCCATGTGGCCGAGAAGTCCACCGGCTACTCTACCCTCTAGATCAGAACATGATACTGTCATTGTTTGTAGCGACAGGAATAGGTACGGCAGTGAATCCCTAACAGGGATTTTAATTTATTGTTTAAAAATTACGTACTTTATAAAAAATGGGGGTCCATAGGTCATATTACAAAAGAGGCATAAGTCGCTATACAGAATGTATCTTCATTAATTTTATGAGGATTCTAAGTAAATTGTACATTGCATATACATACATATATACACATCTTCAAGTACCTTACGGGCTATACCAGTGGTGCCCAAACGGTCGATCGCGATTGACCGGTCGATCACGAGAAGTTCCACGGTCGATATCAGAGGTTAAGCCAGTTAGTACCTACAAGATTTTATTTTATTTCACGCCTACCCCGTAAGGGACTTGGCGTGAAGACATGTATGTATGTATGTATGTATGTATGTATGTATGTATGTATGTATGTATGTATGTATGTAAGATTTTATTTTCGAATTTCGAATATTTTTATCTACAAATGAGTGCAAATAGTAAGAAGCTATGTAAAACTGCTAAAAACTACTTATATTATACTTATAATATAAATAAATACGTGTTATTATTACTAATAGATAATAAAAAAATACATAAAATTAAAGCTGTCGATCTTAAACACTTAACTTTTTCTCAGGTCGATCGTCACAGCAAAAAGTAAAGGCATCACTAGGCTATACAGAGAGTATCGAGTGCCAGACCTCACGATCCTGAAAAACCTGTCAGGCTTCCTTCACATTCATTACCCTTTTCATACAAGCATGCTGGTTTCGGAGACTCTTGACACCACCCTCGGATAGTACCCAACTGATCTGATGTCAATGTCAACCTTGGTCTCCTTGGGTATCTACATCTCTCCACATTCGCATTGTATTGCTTTGTCAATCTTTCACTTGTCATTCTATCCATATGACCGAATCAGCGGGGCATGTGTGTACATAATACACCTTTAATTAAATAATTTCAAAGAAAAAATAAATTCGAATGGATTTAGGTTTCATTTAAAATATTTTAAGTATGTAAAAAGATCTTCCGTTTGTCATGATTTTTGTGCCATAACTTCAAAACGCATTGTTTTCGTATTCCAGTTTGTAGAGTAAGATTTGCCTATAATATAAACGTGCAAGAAGGCTTTATTTTTATTGTCGGAATAATAACAAAGATAGCAGAACATCAACTGTAGTTCAAAATATCTGTTTACAGGTAATTTATTGTAAATCCATGATCCCCTAAATTAAGCCAGTGACGTTACCCGGACAGCAGAAGTTTTTCAAAGCCCTCCCACCTCTAGACACTAAGTAGGAGGTGGTTGCCATATTTACCAAAGTATAGGGCTGTGGAAGCCAGTTTTATTTCTTTTGTTAATTAAACTCAGTGTTAATCCCATTTTTGGTCTTTCTGTTGTAGCTTTTCATAAATTGTGTTTCCTGTGCTACGTAAATATTTGGTTCGTCAAAGCCACCATTTCTCAGTAGCTTTTGTTGAGAATTGTAATTGTAGCACTTTTGTTGTCCAGAAAACATGTAATGTAACGCTATAAAATCTCTTCTTCTAAATTATTCAACTATTAAGTTTAAAAACTAAAGAATTTTATTAGTTTTTTTTGGTGTTGTCATGTTTAGGTTTGGCATTTTGGAAAATGCAAGACTTTTAAAAGTAAGCTTAAGTTAGTTTTGTCGCCGGGATTGCAAACATAATCCTTGTTTACGAAACAGTCTACGAGTATTAGACTTTCGTGCCAAAACTTAAATGTAAGAAGCATAAGTCCTTTCAATTAGCATAGATACAAAGTAAGTAGAGACAAAGAATCTTCAAATTATTACATGGACATGACATACATTTCTTCGTCTACAAATGTTCACAAATTTAGATTTGAAGTTAGCACTTCTTATTCTGTAGTATTAAACCTATTTCAGATCATCATTAAAGTTCTAAAATCTTAATTCGCCAACTACTTTTAGCTCCTTTGTCATATTGCTTTGGCTTGTTTGTCTATCACTTTGAGTGAATAAGGGTGTGATGTACCCGGCGGCTACTATTCCCCTATAGTAATTTCCTCACAAATTTAGGGTAGCTTTATTGGAGTCAAATACCTTTTGACTAAAATCAAAAAGAATTCCCTAATTTTCTGAGTGGTCTCATAAAAAACAATAACACAAAATTATGCATGTATCCATTTCGTTCCAATTCCAGCTGGTTACATTTATCGATACCTAATTAATCTTTTCAATCATTTGAATATAGTTTACTGATTTTATGACTCCAATAACAGTTATTTTGTCTCATTTTTGTCTTGGATTCTAAAAAAAAGTTAAATAAGCAAGACAGCTTAAAAGAATAATACTTGACTTCTGGTTTAGTTCTCAGTACAAACAAGAAAAAAGTGAAAACAAATTGGAGACAGATGCTACAGTAAATCGTCTATAAGTTGTTACACTTATGATTATCGTCAGTCGGTTAAGGCATGGAACTTGCTCAAGTTTATCGGGCAACGGCTGCTGGAAAACTATCGGTAAAATTGATATCCTAGCCTACAAATTCGTAACGAAGAACGCAAAACAGTTCTCAATATTAGCAAATCCGAGATCTACCTATATTTTCCTACATAGAAATATTTCTTTACTACAAAATACCAACTCTGGAGTAATAATATAATTTGACAATATATTATTGGGGTGTTTCAAATACTAAATTGTACTGTTGTAAAAAGTGAGGTCTTGTGCCAGCCCTAGGTACATGTCGGCAGTCTATGTATAGGTGTACAGTTGGAGTGCCGTCGACAGAATCACCTGGTCTCGCAGTTTTACGAGCAGCCCGTTGTCGGCCGCCGCTTTTAGCTTTTACGAAGGCTGTGCTGTTTTATATCGCTATCGATAAACTTGGATATATTTATTTTAAGATATATAATTTAAAAAAAAAGTTGCAAATGTGATGACAAATATGACGCACAAGCAGAAAGATATAAAAATGTGTTGTTAGATTTTGATTTAGAAATCTGCACTTTCCTTGATTAGATTTTTTATCACAAGTAACAACACAAAACCTAAGCTTTTGTATGTTGTAACTGCAGAACCATATTTAATCTGGAAACGAAATAAATTGCAACTAAAATGAAGGAATACTCAGGTGTTTCAGTTCAAAAACATCTCGCTTTCGAAGATGCTGCATATTTAAAACATGCAAATAGTTAATGTAGACATAGTATCTTAAAATTGTGAAATTTAGAATCAAGATTAAACATATATAAGACTATAGAAGTTTCTCTTGTTTTTGCTAGGACCAAAGGCAATGTGAAAAGAAACTTAAATCTATAATATTGTTTAAATGTTTGTATTTCAAAAACATTTAAAAGAATGCGATTCGGCCTTTGAAATACGAGATCATTGTAGTTAATAATAGAAGTAATAATAGTTGTTTGCCTGGCCAGAAACTATATGTCTTCTTTTAAAAATGATTGTAAAATAATATCGATACTTAAATAAAGTCATATCCCTAAAGTTGAAGTACTCTCAGGCCGCCGTCCCGGGCGAGGCGATGGAATTAAATCGCACGCACGACACTTCCGACCTCCCTCCTCCATCGCACCTCCCCGCTGTTGCTTCTAGCGTAAGAGCTCACGTTTATATTAATAACGATATTTCTGCGAAATTATTTATATTAAGTGAAGACTGGGAATTTATACAACTAAGTAAGTACTAAGCAGATTTGGATTATCCTTTCTCATAATTTTAAACTTTAGCCATCAAGTATCGTAGTACTGTCGTACCAGAGATTAGTAATATTGTCTTTGGTCGTACTAAAGAGGCGAGGCACCGGCTGTGAATATTTAAAAAGTTGTTGTTAAAAATTTCTTGTTATTGTCGGCGTTATCAGTTTTTTGGTTATAATAGTATTTGATATATATAGATACAGTAACAATTACGTGCGAAATAAAAGGTTAAATTATTAACCTTATAAGACAAAAAAAATACGAACGGTAGCTTAACTCAAAGGTTTGTTCTGGTTTTTAAGTCGTATCCTTCTTTAGGTTCTTACAGAGAAAATTGCTATGTTTGTAATATCAAAACTGCCGGATTGATGACTTTTAAATATTTGCATCACAATATATCAAATTCCTCTTTTCTGTTATTATGAAAACTCCACAATTAAAATAATAAATTAAAAGGTCTGAATTAATTAAGCTTTCATTTGAATTTTGAACAATCCACGGGAACCATAAGAAAAACGAGATAAATACCTATTGCCTATTTCCATAACATTCTAAAGATAAACGTTACAATTGTTTTTTTATATTCGGTGTGAATTGAGACATAAAAAAGTGTAAAAAATTTAAAGAATGGAAAAAATGTCTTATGGTTATTTAGTTACATATTACAGTTTTATTAACTATTCAATTAATTGTACAGATAAGTGCAGACGTAATATTATTTTTAATTAACGCAATGACTATGGCGTAAGTTTCATGTTCGATAACTCTAGCACTATTCGTAATAGGGCTGCCATTTTAGCAAATATATTTATGAACCCCACGCACAAAAAAAAATGCACGTAACAATGACTGAATATCCGAGTGAATACATAGTAATAAAGAGAGTGAATTTTGCTGTACTCTGTGTATTTTTGACATACATTTACTATGTTTGCTATGTAGAATAGACCATCTGACTTCCTGCCAGGCAGCAGTAAGGGACGAGCAAAGATTCAATGGGTCTTTACCGTCAAGATCAATGGTGGTAAAGTGTCGTGTTGCAACTTGCAAGGCGTAGGTAGGGAACTTGCATCTGGGAACCACCGCCTTACTTATTTTTGGCAGCCTAATGACAGTGTCATGTTCCGGCCTGGAGGTTAGGGTAGCCGATAGACTTGCCCAATATGCCTAACATCTTGACCTCATGACAGCTACGTACCTGTAACATCTATGGTGTCTAAAGACCACAGTTGACAAGAACCTTTAGGAGAACCGTGTGTGTTTGCTGACAAATCATATAAAAAAGTAGTCAATGTTGAGTTAAGGTATGGTGTATACGTATGAATATGTTTGCATTCAAAACAAAATGTTGCCGGCAGCTTACAATCACTTGTCATAGTTATTAAGGCCTCTTCCATAGGGACCCGTTTAGGTATAGACTATTTCCGCCCGCCTCTCCATACAAAATATTTTCACATAAAATCGCAACGTTGCAATGTGTATGTGGCACCTCATCTTCCCTCAAATAAAATAACTTCAATAATTTTTTGACTAAAATAAGTTCACTTGCTACTACAAAAAACTATAATCAATTGAATATGTTTGAGCAAATCATTTCAATCATCAAAGATTTTAACTATGAGTGGTTAAACAACAAAGAGCCAGGACTTATATTAGATATCTCTATGTTGTAAATAATTAAAATAGGTGAGATGTCTGAATACTGATATCTAAATTAGGGGCGCATAAGTTTACCTTCCGTGTCACGAAGTCGCTTCCTCTGTCTCTATGTCCCTATTGTATGCTTAAAACTACGCAACTGATTTTGATGCGTTTTTTTAATAGATAAAGTGATTGAAGAGGAAGGTTTATAATATGTAAACTTAATACCCGTGCGAAGCCGGTTCGGGTCGCTAGTATTAGAATAAATTCCTAACATCTCAATCAAACAAGTAAAAAATTTAATCTTGCGAATCAGTGAGTGAGAAAATATTAGATTCTGAAAATATAAAATCAGGAAAACATAAAATTGTCGCAGCAAAATTAAAGCCAACTTGATTGTCGTCACAGGTGACCGTTTTTCATTCCACATTAGTTGGCTCACACAGCGCACCCGAATAACTTTAATTATTCAACGGGCTGCAGAACGGTCTGGGAGCTGTCGAGTGTTGAGTGCCACATACTGCCTGAATTCACAGAATCTGTAACTATTATAATATAGGTAATAATTTGGTTTATAGCTATTTGGTATGAAGAGAAACCACATAGGTATTTTAAATGCAAATATTAATTACGTGATTCCTGAATTCTGTGTAATATAATATTTAAAATTAAAACTAATAATAAGTATTACTGAACATTATTATTCTTTTACTTGGAAGCTCACAAAATCTGGAAGACGGGCAAATAAATAAGGAAAAGGAAAAGAAATAGTCATCACAGTCTATGAACATATTATGTAACACAAAGAATTAAACGTCGATGCGATGCCGGCTTTTTAAAAGTTTTTAACACTCTTAAAAATTCCTATGTCGAAGCTCTTTGAAGACACAGCTTGAGGTAGACTATCCCAAAGATTGAGTGTTCGTAAGAACTTTCATTAAAAGCGAACCGTCAACGATCGTAGACCAGGCAAGGCAAGATAGTACGCGTGGAAAACCGTAATAGCGGCAAGCCTCATAGCGGCATTAAGGAGGCAAAATGTTAAAAACTTTTTTAGAACTCTCCCCTTTGTACAAACGGTAGTAACATACAAAAAGATCTAACGTATCTACGGATACTAAGAGGTTCTAGACTGTTAGAAAGAGAAGGATTGTTGACAAACCGCACCGATTTGCGTTGGAGCTTAACATTAGTGTGCTCCAGCCCAAATGTGGGAACAGTACTCCATGTGTGACCAGACCTGGGCTTCATAGGGACGTGAAAACCGCCCCACGCACTTTAACACTCCTAGTTTCTTAGAATCTAATTTAGCTTTACCCTCCAAATGACTACGAAATTGGAGGTCGCTGGCAATGTCGACACATAGTAGACTAATACTTTTAAATATAGAGGGAGAGGTGTTCTGGAATAAGAAGGCTCTAACAAAAAGATTATTTATGGTAAATAACGCACAGGCATGCGTCTTCTTGCAGTTGAATGTTATGATATTTTGTTCAATATACACCATGACCCGCTAGAAGCTAGAAGTCTCAATTTCAGACAAGCCTATTCCTTTTGTCCTCCTCCTAGGCTCGCAAGAAATTGACATGGCCCGTATAGGGAGCTTCAGATGTATTGTCATCTGCATAACAGTGAATGCCGTTGTGTTGTAGTATGTCATTGCTGTGCCTAAGAAACAGCGTTGGTGATAGTATGATGCCTTGAGAAACACCAGCATTAATAGTTTTCGCGTTTGAACTTTGAGGAAACACGCTATCAACAAAGGCTTTGATGGCGCGGATTTCAGAAAGCTCAGATAAGGAGAAATTAGCTTTTGCAAATTATTTTTGATGTTAATAAATTATACATCAAAATCTTATTGGAGTCAACCTTAGGAGGTAGAAATATACTTCGGTGGACTTGTTTGTGACATACTATGTAGTACAATTCCATAGTACATTATTTTTATGATCTCTTGTTTAACCAGCTGTCGTTTTGATTTGAATGACGGCTTCATCACAACATCTAGCAGATAAGTGATAAGTGAATCAAAAGCCTTTGGGTCGTTTAAAAGAAGAAACAGACAGATGCGCGAGTGACTTTGTTTTATTCTTTTACTCTAAATCGAGAAAATTTGCTAGAATCATAATGTATTTCTGATAGTTGAAGTTTTTAGTAAGGAATGTATAAGCAATTATAATATCGCTACTAATATAGCGAGAATTGAGATCTTTTTAATCTTTTCTATGTAGAGTAGTAGTCACCTATTTAGGACTTGATTACATTAAACATCTCTTGACTACATTTAAAAAAGCAATTAAGTCACTCGTATCTTCAGGCCCGTATCCGAAGAGTTGGGCAGTATTACAACCAGGGCACCCATTATTACCCGAGCGTCCCACAATGTGGTCGGTGGCAATCATATGGCCAACCAGGTACTTATCCCATCCCGGACAACATCTTTTTTTATTAAAGGTTCTAGACCAGAGGTGGGCAAATTATGTTGACCGCAGGCCGGTAAATTAAAAAAATTCTAGTGGCGGGCCAGTAAATTAAAATTAATTTTAAGGCAGGCCGGTTAATTAAAACACCTAAAAATGGCAGTATTACGATTATAAAACGTTGTATAAAGATAACATAAGGCATTTTTTATTTTACAATCCTTTATTAAAATAAAATCTATTTATGAAGTCTTAACATATGAAATACGCAATATATATATCAATATATGTTTGAAGTATCGATTCAGTATATTAATTGTTCAAATATCAATAGTTTTGTAACATTTGGACCAGTAACTTTTTAAGGAGGTTCATATTTTTTCTAAAAAAAACCTCGGCGGGCCGGATTAAAACCTCTGATGGGCCGGATCCGGCCCGCGGGTCGTAATTTGCCCACCACTGTTCTAGACGGTTATAAACACGCCTTCCAATAAAGCTAACCTTAAAGAAAATTTGTTTTTATTATCCGATTATTAATAAAATTTGTTTACATCTACGGATCATACGAATGCAAACCAATGTTTGCAACCGTCTGGAATTACTATTAGGAATTTTAAATGACACATTTTAAGTTGTCCAAGACCCCGTGTCTAGATGCCGCCAATAACCAGTCGATGACCTTAAAATATGACAACGCCACACATTTTAACGGATAAAATCTAGTACAAGCTTAGGAGTTTTAGGTAGGCACTAGGCAGTAACATGTGTGGTTAGCGGTCAGCACCGACTGCAGTTATGCGGGCTTATAACCGCCGCATAACGTACATCTCCCGCATTGCCGCGGTATCGCCTAACCGTATTTTAGAATTAGCACTTCACTTAGGACGAGAAGATTTACAATTGCTCTTAATCTATGCTAGCTTGGTAAGCGTAGACTCGGTCAACGGAACCTATTTACTGCTTGCCTTTATCATACCGTTGGAGTTAGTTCCTCTTCGTCGATATTTATTTTTGACCGGAAAAAGATAACTTGTCAGTATGTGTGCGTGTGTGCGTGCGTGAGTGTGTGTCTGTTTGTGGCGTTTGAGGTGGTCCTTTGATACGTTTTCACGGTTGGGCTGGGGCTTATTGTTTTTTTTTTGATTTAATGATTGTAATGTTGATTATTATTGCATAAACTCGTTTAAAACTCGTATAGAATTGTCACATAACATAGCGCAATATTTTTATTGTTATGGTATTGAGGGCAAACAAGCAGATGGAATAATTTCTAAAACAGGAACTTTAAGAATATGCTAATACTAATACATATATTAAAAATACTGTGTATAACATTATGTGGGCAATACGTACAATGTTTACGTGGTAGAAGAAACATTCTCAAGGAAATATAGGTCGTAGGTAGGTATTATAGGGATAGGTCACATCATTTTCGCAATTCGTTTTGTTTAACTTTCATAATCATAGTTCTATACTTCTTATCGTCGTCGGTGCTTGGTTGAGTTCCACTCTTGATACAATTCATTTACAAACACTAATTGTACTTTTCACAACACTAATATGTTGTGGAAAGTACAAGTGTTTGTAAATAAATTGTATCTTCATAATCATTATTATATTTGCATAATTTTAAACGATTATTATCTTAATAATCAGTGCTGAGCCTTCGGGAGAAAAGTTTATATTGTTCTAGTAATCCTTGGTTCGTAGTAAAATTCAGTTTATAATCCTGGTAGACGGAGAGTTTGTTTTGCTATTTCTTCTCCTGACTAGCTAGGGTTGGATACCGTAGTAGTTTAAGGTACCTCTCTGGTTAAAATAATTGTAATAAATTATGAAGTTGGTAATATATATTATGTATTTTGTTTAATTGTGAAAATGTATGAGTATAAATAATTTAATTGTAAAATATTTGCATAAGACAATGTGGTAGAATATGTTTAGTGTTGGTATGCTTAAAATCTATGCAATGTAATAACTTCTTAGATCTTCTTCCATACATATTTCGTTAGTACATTACTCTTATTTTTATTTCGAATTTAAGCTAGGTTAGGGTTAGGCCGTGTTGGTCCGGGCTGCTTTGCAGAATATACCATCTGCCTTCCTGCCAGGCAGCTCATAAAATGCGAGCATAGGCTTACCGTCACTAACATCGTGAGATCCTACTAGGTGGTAGAGTTTCACAGCGACTCGCCCGGATTGGTAGCACCGCCTTACCTATTCCTGTAGCCATAACGTCCAATGCTTGCCGTTGACGTGTTCGGAGGGTAAGATAGCCGGTGAACTTACTTTTGCTTGAGGCCTAACGTCCCGGCCTCAGGTTGGCAACGCATTACACATTACCACCACCTTTGATGTCTCTAGGTGGCGTGAATTTCTTACCATCAGGCCTTCCATTATCATGAAAAAAAGGTATACTTAGTTATTTTTTTGTGAGGTAGTAGTAGTATAGTAATTAGCATTACTGGTTTGTTGGCTCACATTTAAAAATTAATAGAGCAATAAAAGTGATTTGCCAGCATTTCGTTTTTATAAAAGCTTAGAAAAAATATATACTGGCAAAGAGGAAATAGTATAACAAAATATATTAGCGCTAAATAATATGGCTGATACAGAACGCGAGAAACCTCTAAATAGCCAGGTGAATGGTCTGATGTGGCCGCAGGCGTGTTTGCTCAGTCGGATATTTGCCCGCGCGACTTGTGGATGTTTGCTAACCTAACATTCGCGCTACTGACGTGAATATTAACGTTATATTAAACCGTTCAAATAACTGCCAATATTTTTTGGAAAGTTATTTGAGGCACCTCAAATCCGTAGCGTATTTCAAAAAAAGAAAGGATGTCATAAGCATGATTGAATGGCAAGTGAATATAGATTATTTTAAGCGCAGTAAAACTGCAAAAACCGACTTCAATTTCAGTGAAAACGCTAACTAAATACACAAAAAATAGTATTTTGCTGATTTCCCTGGAATTCCATCATCAGATCCTGAATGGTGGCCAAAGTGGCCGTGGGAACTCCTCGGTACATTCTTTCAAATAAAAGAATTGGAATCGGTCTACAAATGACGGAGAAATCGATAAACACACAAAAAAATGTCAAAGTTAAACGACAACCTCCTCCTTTTTTAATGTCGGTTAAAAATATATAGAGAGTCTCTCCAGAATTCCTGACAAGCAGACCTTTAGTCATATTGCAATAGCTGAAAGTTTTTTATTGTATGTTTATAGTACAGGAAAGTGAATACTTGACTCGGGCGTTTCAGTTTGCATGGTAGGTAACCAAGATAAACTTAATTTTCAATAACTTATCTGCAGATAGGGATGTGTCTACTAGAGTTTTGTTGCAAAGATGTTATGGTTAATTATTGAAAAGTAGCATTTTTTGTCTGGTAACGTATCTGTCCTGTTTTTTATCTAAAATTGTTGAAATTGACCGATACTCTGCAAGATCTTAGGGCCTAAGGTTTCTAATGCAATCAAATTGATCCAGTAAAATCTTTAACGTATGCATTGTGAGTGGATGCCGAATCAGTTAGAATATGAAAACAGCTTGGTAAATATATAAGATATTGAACAATTTGTTATCCGCCATTACGTCTGAATATTAAAGTTATTTAGCTCTTTGCGCAAATCGGTTTAGAAAGTTCTATATGGCCTTCTTCAAGATATTAGCTATTGTTAAGCTGAAATTTAACATTGGTCTAGTCATTTTGACGTGACAACGGAACACTCATTCACACTTTCGCATTTATATTAATGGTAGATAAGTACTTACCTCTATTTACATTAGTTAAAATGTAGGTAACAAACAAATCAAAGAACCATCAAACGTTATCTTCGTGTAACTCTGTATTATTATTAGGTCTATTGAAAGCAAGAGAGTAATTTTGAATAGCAGTTGACGAACGCGCTGATAAATAACAGGGCTACAGCCGATATAAGACGTATCATAAATTGCGTCACGATTACAAATATCTCATATTCAGATTCCGCTTTGAAGTGTTACCTCCTTTATTTACCTTCGCTGTACTTGTATATTCAATGTAAGGTTTTAATATAGGCCCCCTTTTTAAAATACGATTTACACATAAAATGTAAAAGTACGTCCAGTCTTATAATTCAACTTTATGATACCTATTTCTATCGACATAGCATTAGTGCTGGTTATTCATGGTCCATGCTAAAAGAAGGGTCGACTGTAGTCATTAGAAGCATCTGTTTGTTTGCTATTTTATAAAATGAAATAATGTGCTATTTATATTTTTATGTCTGTTTTTTTTATTTTAGGATTTCAACAATAGAAATCAAAATACCTACTCCAGGTGCCCTTTAAATGTACCGTGTATGTAAGGTGTACCTTGGTTGTATTTTTAATGTTGCTTTGAATTTTCCCACAGTTAACACATTTTCATTTGTTGCTAAACATATTAAATTATATATTAAGTACCAAGGCTATAAAATTCAAACTTTTCAGTTATTTAGATTCCAATAGTAACACTCATTTATCAATATCAAAGTCTACTTAATTTTATGTGATAAAACAGTGAACAAGTATTCACGTAGTATGTTATACTCGTAGGTATATCACTGTCCTGTGGCCAATATGTCGGGCCTATTGTGCTAGTTTATCGGCTATTCTAAGAGTCATTATGGCAGCAGGAATAGGTAAGGCGGTAAATTCTTATACGGGTAAGTTGCTGCACAGCACTCTGCTGTCAATGGTTGTGCTGGTAATGAACTGTTTCACCTATGATTTCCTTATAAGCTGTCAGGCAGGGAGGTTAGTCTATTCTGCACAGGGGACTAAGACCCACTTGGGGAGAAATTTCAAAGTTAAGGAATCGTTTAAACATAATATTACATGAAGTTATTGTCACTGCCGTTTGGACTCTATACAGAGCTCCTACTTTTAAGTAGCTATGCAGATTTTTTATGTGTTATGACAACATACGACTTTTTTGATGGTAAGAGATGGTATGACCTATAGACATCATAGATGCTGAAGGAGCGTTCAGATCGGAATATGACAGTTATTAAGGTGACATAGGTGAGGCAGTGGATCCCTACCCGGATAAGTTGCAGCATGGCACTCTACCACTAGTAGTCTTTGTTTATAGTAGGCTAGTAATGATCCATTGAATCTCCGATCGTATCTTACGAGCTGTCTGACAGGAAGGCAGATTTTACTATTCAGAGCGAACCCAAAATACGCAGTTTTAACACATCGCTAATGAGACGTCAACAGTAATGCGGAGGTTAATGTAAAATTCCCAAACTACGCGCCGAGCCGCCCCACCCTTCACGAGGGCCACTTGTCAACGCGACAAGAGTCGACGGATCGTGGAGATCATGGCGGCCCTTTAGGGCTACCACTACTCTATTTCTTTTTATAAAAAAAAAAACTTTTAGTCATACATTGCCCGTATTTATCGTAGGTACTTAAATAAAATATGATTTATTTAAAACTGGCTGACCCGATTGATGTTGTCCTGTTACTAACTACAATTATAATCTACACTTAAAGAAAAATAAAATATATTTATTTGCGGAATATGCATGTTGAAGTTGTTACAAAATTATTTAAGCTTTCCAACATATTCTACCACATTGTGGTGTTATGAAATTTTACTTGACAATAACTAACATAACAAAAAATAATTATCATAATTGGTGCATCCGTTCATGAGTGATACGATGACTGAGGAAAAAAAAATAATCATTATTGTAAAATAAGCAGATAATTCATTGATGATTCAGTGAAAAGCATTAAAAAGTAAATAAGTTCATTACTTAAACTTCGAAGTGTGTAGGGTAGCTTGTAAAATAGCTTTATGCAAGAAGCTTCAGACAAAAGCTTCAGATCAGCAACGAATGATTACCGCTTTTGTATCTATATGCTCCTTTATTTTCTTAATATCGGAAAAAGAAAAGAAAAAATACAAACGCTCTATACAATATAAGCCAACCCCCAAAGACTGTGATTACTACAAACTTTCAAATATTTGAGATAAAAAAAGTTACTCCCTTACCTGCTGTTTTGTTTGCACAATACTCTTCTATCAGTCTTGATCTATTGGGGCAAAATACGTAACGTCTAAAGAAATACAAATAGTCGAAAGAATAAAGATTAAATCACTATTAAAGGGTAGTCAAAGAGCTAGTGGGATGAAATAAAAGTTTTACGTAAAGTTTTGTTGATCCGTTGGCAGCCCTACATCTTGTCGACGGGTCGCCGGGGATCGCTGGCATGCGGCGGGACCAAACGACGGCTGATTAATGCGCGGCAAGCGATGTCAGAGCTGAAAATTTTACTTTATTAACGATATCGATAACTAAAAAGAATTTAACAATATGTTATATACTAAATACCTATGACGAAGTTGCAAACGCGTGTCCTGACTATGACGATTTATACTCAACCTATACAAATCTGTTAGAATCACAACCTTCCGATGTTTGTAAGACGTGGCCATATTTTAATGTAACCTATTTTAAGCAGTTAATTAGCAAAAATTAAATTGAGTTTTGACTTTGCTTTAAGTAAGACTAAAGTAACTACCAATGTATTCTGTAGATGTGGGCTAACGCTAGTCTATAGAAAAAGATAATGACCAGACAATTTTCTTGAATAAAAACTTAGTACTACGACATCCCCTTCAATAAAACACCTGTTATCTACAGGTGACTATACCTAGCACAAGTAAGTAACAAACACAGGAAGCGTCAATTTTGTTTTAAACATCATGAATAGAATATACCGACACTGTTTTATTTCACATAAACCGTAATATATGAAACTTTATAATTCGGCGGCTAAGGTTCCAGAGTTCAGGTTATAGTTTGTGCTACTTATAGCAAAAATACCTATCTACTCGTTTATACAATAAATACTACCTAATAAATACCTACAAAACATTATTTTATATTAAATCCTATAAAAAACATCGATAAATTGACACACACAATATCCCATCGCTATCTTACGGGTGGGAGTTCTAGCGAGGGATTGCCGACACGACGTGCCGCGCCGCGCCCGACTGAATCGTTATTGACGCGGCCAGCCAGAAACGTCGATATTTTCTCACCACCTACAGCTACATCTCTATTTAATGATAATGATAAAAAATCATTATGTACTGTAAATTTAACCCGCTAACTATAGACGTATGTAATCATGATACTAAGGGATTATGCATTTCTAATGATGTGTCCCGTTAAAGAAAATTAGACGTGTATGAAGATTTTTTATACAGCTTGAAGAGGATATAAGCGGTATTTCCCATGAGAAAATTTACTCTTTGGACAAAGAAGTATATTTATTTTCTTGGTTACTAGTAAGTAGTTCTTAGTAGCCTATTGCCATCGTTTTACATAAAATATGTCATTACACTAAAAGAATCCCTAGTATGTTATAAGTCTTTAAAGAAGTTCATAAATAAATTAATTTAATATGGTAACGAATAAAGCAGTAGGTACGTAAAACACATTTCTGCGTATCGGAAGTAAAAGTTGATGGACTTATTCAGAGACAGCAACTTATTTGATGTAAAACGAAAATTAGTCAGTAGTCTATACTAGCCTAGATTGTAATTAAGATTATAAGGCTTATCAAGCTTCTTTAAGGAAAAAAAGCTATCGGCTGCTGTTACAAGTTGATGAGCCATATTTGAAATGAAATTAAATGAATATGTGTGTTAGAAGCTGTTACAAAAGATATTTGTTTACACCAACATTTTCTACCACATTGTGGTGAGCAAATGTTTTAAAATTATACATTACTAGCGGCCTGCCAGGGCTTCGCACGGTGATGAAATATACATATAATCCTTCCTCTTCAATCACTTTGTCTATTAAAAAAAACCGCATCAAAATCCGTTGCGTAGTTTTAAGGATTTAAGCATACAAAGGGACAGAGGAAGCGACTTTGTTTTATACTTTTTAGTGATTTAGACTTGTAACATATCATGTTTCAATATTTGAACAAAATTTTAAAATATGATTAGGTTTAACCCTAACAAACATACGCTACCTTTTCCAAATCTAGCCAGGTAGGGGAAGATACGGCGAAACAAGCTCCCCGGCAATCAGGATTAAGCCTATCTGCCTTAAACTGACACCGTTTCCAAACCTAGCCAGTCAGGAGAAGAAACGGCGAAACAAACTCAGGAGATGGGGATAAAAGTTTTGTCAATTTTAAAAGAGTACTTGGAGTAGCTTATAGAATGCAATATCTTATGCCTTATAGCAATAATGTAACTGGTTTACACTGAATTTACATATATACATACATATCTTCACGCCAAGTCCGGGGTACGGGCTAGGCAGATAGTGTCGAGTGCCAGACCTCACGATCCTGACAAACCTGTCTAGCCTCCTTCATATTCATTACCCTTTTCATAAAAAAACGCCGGTTTCGGAGAATCTGATCGTGGAATGTCAGCCTTGGTCTCCCCGGGTAATTACCTACCTAATTTAGTTTTACTAAACTCGGTTTTCAATAGCATTGGTGAAATTAGCTCTTAAAAATTTAACCATCAGGAAATTAGAGATACAAACTAGACTAAAATCCGTATTAAAGAAGCTAAGTAATAACGACATTCCGAAGACGACTCCTTACGTTAAGTAATCCTAAATTCATAAATATAATATAAATTCATAAACAATTTTTACTTAGCTAAGAGAGCTCATAGTGTCGAAATCGGTTCTGAGATTGGTCCGTTTGTTATACTTCACTCTGCTTTGGACATATCATGTCAATGGTCAAATTATAGCATGTCAATCGAAATAATCTATTTCATGGAGTATAAATACTTTTTTTTTAAGAGATCTATTTTATTAAGTGATATTTATTTTAATTTCTTTTTTCCATTTATAATTTGTATGCTCGTATATCGTATAGGAATTTGGAAATATAATAATGATAATAATTTATATAAGTTCATTTATTGTTATTAATATAATGATTGAACTTTTCCTAACTGCTGTAAACCCTTCTAATTAATTATTTTTTGGCGCCTAATAATTATTAACTTACGAGTATAATACGAGGGGCCTTCAATAATTACTTAGCCTCATCGCCCGATGGCGTTGTTGTTACAAAAGAGTTTTACTGTCGTGCAGTAAATACTTTTTGAAGTCTATCAAGTAGTTTTCAGTCTTTTCCCTTCATTTGTTTTGTTTCGACAGCCTTTGGAAGCGAGCGTGTCGGTCGGTTTTGCAAAAATGGAAAAAGAACAATATCGTTCGGTGATTAGATTCTTGTTCTTGGAAGGGAAAACGCGCAGCGAAATCAAAGAGCGCTTGGATGCTGTGTACGGTGACTTTTCTCCTTCGATGGCGACCGTAAAAATTGGCTCAACGAGTTTGCTCGTGGCCGCACGTCGGTTTTTGATGAGCCACGCCCAGGTGCACCGAAAACGGCTACTACAGAAGAAAACGTAAAAAAATTCACGATCTCGACCTTCACGATCTCGATCTCGTTTGCTCACACCAGACAACAACACCGGCTCACACCTCCGCCGTTGTCATGGCCAAATTGATCGAATTGCGCTACGAATTGCTGCCCCATCCACCGTATTCTCCAGACTTGGCTCCATGCGACTTTTTCTTGTTCCCAAATCTGAAAAAGTCACTCGCCGGCAAAACATTTGGGTCGAATGATGAGGTCATCGCCGCCACAGAGTTAAAAAAGTTGGAGCATCGCTGGTCCAAGTGTATTGAATTGAAAGGAGACTATGTTGAAAAATAAATCTTTACTTTCTCAAAATTTTCTTTATTTTTTCTTAGGCTTAAAATTTATTGAATGGCCCTCGTAGTTACAAATAAAGACCTTTAAAGTTTCGACTTGACATTAATAACTTTATGCTATGCGTTTCTTAAAGTAGCTCGGTAGCTATTTTAGCAATGCGTCGATTTTGAGTAACGCATAGTGGTTGAATTCACTCAAGTATCGTTTATGAATAGATTTGACTGTCCCTATGCGTTCGTGGGTGCTATGAGACCTCATAGTGTTGTTTATGAATACGGGTGCAAACGTTAATAATCCGCTAGTACTATGTTCAAAGTGGGTACCTAAAATGACAAAAACGATTAAATAAATTGAAATAATTCGGTAAAATGTTTTTTTTTTGTTTATTATTAACTATATATTAACAATTTGGCCAGTATTGTGTTCAAGAGTACATAGACAATAGACATACTCGAATCTAATTTCCAACATTGCATGAATCGAGTTTTGGCGCAATCGAGAGAAAAGATGGTCGAAGTTTTTTCATAATTATTAAATTTGTGTTGATATTGAGTGAAATTAGTCAATTTTGGTGGCATTTTGTACAATTTTGTTCAGTGAAAGAGCACAAATTAAATAATCATGAAGAAATTAGCGTAGGTATCGTGTATTTCCTCGTTGCCGCCAAATCTCATTACATGAGCTTGAGTAAACAGGCCACCGTTTTACCCAAGAGCCTGACATGACAACCTGACGACTTATGACTAATGACTAATTAAAATTAATTGAAATGGATACAAAATTTGATGCAAACTTCTACTTGACTAATGGCTAAATACTAACGTGAAGGCCAAAACCTAAAGAAAGAAAGAAAGAAGAACATTGCATGAATCGAGCTTCAAGACAGATGTCACTTCCAAATATTGCTAACTCACTCTAGTGTACAGACCTCTCTTTCTAAAAGTCTTGTGATGTAAATTAACAGTCAAAACAAAAGAGAGACCGGTACACTAGAGTTAGTCAACAATATTTGGAAATGATAAGTTAGGAGTGTAACATCCAGTATTAGATAGCTTTATGGTAGGTATACTTTGTTACGCTGGTACATGATATAGCACAAAGTCTGAACTCGGGTATTAACATTATTTAATCACCAGTTGAACCGTCAAACTTCATGCGTTTGTTCTGACAACTACATATTAGGTTAGCAGTGTAGGTAAAATGAAAGTGGTATTTTTCTAAATTTCACTCTAAATCAAAGATGAGTAATAACTGATTTATCATACAAACTAGCACTCCTTAGCACTCCTTACTCCGTAACTCGTACTTTTTGTTAGGGTTCCGTAGCCAAAGGCTAAAAAACGGAACCCTTGTAGATGTCTGTCTGTCTGTTCGTGCGTAAATCACAAGCACTTTTTTCCGAAACTACAAGAGTTATGCTATTGAAACTTAGTATGTAGGTTGTAGATGTATTCTGTAAAATGAAAAAAAAAGTATCTTCACGCCCATATGGGCGTAGAATATGGGTCCCGAAGAGGTAGGCAGAGGTACAACCAAGGCACCCACGACTAGCCGAAGACACTAAGTCCCACAATGTGATAGGTGGGCAAGCCTATCGTCAACCGGGCACATTTCCAATCCCGACCAACATTTTTTTATTAGAAAATTTAAAAAATCCAATTTTCTTTTTGTTGGCCGACCCGGGTTTTGAACCCGGGTCCTCATGCAGTCAAGTCCAACACCCGGACCGCAGACCAAATAGGCGATTTCTGTAAATTGCATTAAAATTTTCACACAAAAATAGAAATACAATAATAAATTTTGGGGGTTCCCGATACTTAGAACTAAAACTCATTTTTTTTAATCAAATCCATAGGTGTGGGGTTTCTTATCTTTCAAAATGTTAAGGTTACCGCCATATTTTTTTTCTAAACTTAATAGTTTGCACGAGAGATACTTCCAAAGTAGTAAAATGTGTGCCCCGTTCCCTTGTAACTTCTAAAATAAGAAACGATAAAACTCAAAAATATCTAAAACTAGCGGCCCGCCCCTACTTCGCACGGCTAAAAATATACATATAAACCTTTCTCTTTAATCACTTTTTCTACTAAATAAAACCGCATCAAAATCCGTTGCGTAGTTTTAAAGATTTAAGCATACAAAGGGACATAAGGACAGAGGAAGCGACTTTGTTTTATGCTATGTAGTGATGACGTACATTATTGTGTAAACTTCTACCGAAAATGTTTTTGAACGAGATCAAGTAAGTAGTTTTTTTTAAAAGGTACGGTAACACCTACACTTAAAACAGTTGTACTTAACTGCTAAGATATGGCGCTGTGTAGATTAGAATCGCGTAACCGTCCAGCATAACCATTTTAACATAAAGTCTTTGTAACATTATAATTTGTGCAAATTGCAAAAGTGACCGCCGTATCGTGAATATAAAATAGGAATTGTATGAAGATGAACTGAATGAATGACCATTTATATTATAATGTTATCCTACGGAACCCTTTATGGGCGAGTCCGATTCGCACTTCATCGCTATATAAATATTCGTATAATTGGGATTTATTATAAATTCAAAAAACCAGTTTAAGATGTGCTAGGCTAGGTCTCCAGAAACTAGACCTGTAGCAAACTGTATGTATTCGGTACTGAGTAACGGGTGCGTCCTCTGGTACCGAGTAACGAAACGTTACTCTCGAATGTATTTGGTTAATCGCACGATTTCGTTCCTCGCATTTATTGTATAATGGATGGGTTCATTGATGGTTCATTGCAAGCATTGCTTGTATAGGGACCGTGCGTGAAGTATAGAGGCAGCACTTCTGGTGACATTAGCGACATTAGGTAACATTATTTCTACACTCGTATCAAACGATACAACATACGAATCGATTCGTTTGGTTGGGTTATACTGAGGTATCAAAAGTAACGATCAACGTAACGATACGATAGTAACGAGTACTCATTTTCATAGTAACGAATACATACGGGTTCGCTTTTTCTCGTTACTTTTACACCATTACCAGAAACACACACACACACAGACACTTTGCACTCGACACTCTCTGCCCAATCCTGCAAGGGACTTGGCTGAAGATATGTATGTAGTGTATGTAAGCTAACCTATACGTTTGAATATTCGTGCACATTCCGGGTTTCAAGCTTTGAAATAAAGTTATGCCATTTAAACTGAACGACTTAAGTCTGCAATTTCTAAACTGCTAGACTTATAACCTTGTAACAGTTACGCGATAATCTATAAACTCTTTCAGACCAGAATAAATGAATTTGGACTTGCTCCCCACGGGCCTAGTACATGGGATAAAAAGTAGCCGATAAACTTCCTCGAAACCATAGAGTAGCTGGCTACGAAATTTCGTTACGATCGGTTCAGTAAATTCGGTGTGAATCCCAGTCGGGATACAGACACACAGACAGACAAACATTCTAAAAATGTGTGCTGCTGCGCGTTTTCAATCGTTTTTCATTAATGTGCAGAATTCACTCTCTACAGTTTTATTATAAACACCTACTAGCCGACCCGGCAAACTCAGTCGCATATCTATTTTTTTAAATTTTCAATGCGTCGAGTTCACTCTGCTACAGGTAACTATAGATAGATTACGCACAGATATATACAGACAATAATAAGAAGTTCCAAGATTCTTGTGATATTCGGTAAGTTGGCGGTCACATAAATTTATACGAGAAATGTTCGTGTTTTCAAAACAATAAAGTAGGAAGACTCGTTTCGGCACATTAAGATCTGGGGGCAAATTTCGAGAAGCAAGGTGATATTTTGCACAATTTATTTTTATTTAGTGGTGCGGCGTCGGTTGCCAATGGCGCGGGCGAGGCGCGCGCGCTAATTGGACGGGCTAGGGTTGGCGCAAGCTCCTCGAGCTTATATTTTCCTTTTAAGTTTTCCCCGAAAAGACACTTATAGATAAAATTTGACGTGTTTGTATATGTCTGTTTGTGGCATCATAACCTTTGAATAGGTGGATCGATGTAGATGCGGAGTTTTGTTTAGTTTCATATTAGCCTTATATACAAAAAATCTAATTTCACGATTTTTTACTCTTCAATTGTACATACGAGTAGAACTCTCAATTATACGCTCCATTAAAATTTATAATTTAAGCGCGGTAAAACTACAAAAATTCGTCTTCGATTTCGATAACTATGTCGTCAGTACATAAAAATTGAGTAATTTCCTTGACTTCGCCGTGAACCTATCATCGGATCCAGACTTGGAAAATATGAAGCACACTTTTTTAATAAAAATATATAAAAATATAGCCTGGATTTGAACATGCATTTAATTGCCTTCTTGATTCGATGTCAAGTGCGTTTGAAATGTCTCTTTTTATTCCTAAAAGATACTAGTTTTATGCCGTACCTAATCTTATAGTGTACCTAGTTTAATTTGAGATTGAATCTAATTCTAAGACATACTTGTATACTAATTCACTCTGAAGTATCTTCACGCCCAGATCCCTGAAGCGGTTGGCAGAGGTACGACCAGGGCACCCACGACTAGCCGAAGATCCCACAATGTGATAGTTGGCAAGCCTATTACTAACCGGACACATCCAATCCCGGGCAACGTTATTTTTATTAGAAAATTAAAAACGTACAATTTCTAATTTTTTGTTGCCCGACCTGGAGATCGAACCCGGGACCCCAAGAAGTCAAGTCCGACGCCGAACCGCTGATCACGGGGGCGATAAACTATACGTACAAATAATAATAAATATACTTTTAGATTAAAAACTAACTTTAGTTATTTATCTAAGAACATATTATTACATGATAGAAATGTGATATCATTTAACATTGTGTTAGGGTATCCATAAAAAGTGTATTTGCCGCAAACTTAGATAAAAGGAAGTACGTGTAGAGTCGTCAGCCCTGCGGGTGGTGTAATTGCAGAGACCATTAGTCCCGCCCCGGGCCGATCTCGCTCCCGGGATAACGTCTCTGATGATACCCTTGTTTCAACGCGCGCTACTGACGGCGTTTGGCGGTCGCAGGGAGAAAGGATTTATAATGTTCGATGTCCTAATAAAGAACCGTAGGTCTAATACACTAAATATAGGACAGTCTGACTGTCAAATTGTACATACATGTTATGTAAAAGACTTGTAGGATTGTATATCTAGGTGCTATTACTAGGATCACAAGAATCATTACATGTAAATCGTAGGATCATTCTTAAAATATACTGTTGGATGTTGTAATAAATAACCGTTGATCTATCATACTAAATGCAGAACAATCTAAATTGTACATATTATCATACACGTTTAAAAGATTTGTAGGATTGTATATCTAGCTGCTATTACCATAATCACAAGATTCATCAAACGTAAATCTCAGGATCATTAATAAATTATCTTGTTCGATGATTTTTTTTTATCTAAATTGTACATATTGTACACGTTTAAAAGACTTGTAGACTAGCTGCTATTACTAGGATCAGAGAATCATTACATGTAAATCATGGGATCATTCAATAACAGCGTTGGAAGATTTGGACTCAATATTATAAATTCTTATAATAGACAGGAAAAAAAAACAGTAGAGTCCAAGTAGAAATACAATTTTAAATTTGAATTACTATTTTAATTTACGGTAACCCCCAGACATAAACTGTAAATTTCAATACTTACCATATCCGGAAGTATAATAGTGAGTATACTTACTAGGTACAATTTCACTTTCACATCATGACTATTTCTTTTCTGATTAACTGATTCTGACAAAATCTGTTATGAGTTAATAAGATTTATAGTAATAAGGTCTAAACCTGATACCTATAAAACCTATCTTATCTATTAACAATATACCTAGAATTGTCGGGTAAATAGAATTGTACTTAGCAATTGTGACTCATGGCACTTGATTCCTGGAACCCCGCAAGTATGTTTTGGTGTGAAGATATGTATGTATGTACCTAAAAAAAATAGAAAAAACGATAAGGTCGTACCTAAGACAGGAATCTAATTACTTCCGCCTGAGCGAAGTTTTTGGGTGGCCAGTGGAATGATCTAGTAATTAAAATGCTAGAATATTTCTGCTTCAATCAGAATTATTTTAGAATATTTCAATCGCTTTTGTGGTCTAGTGGTACGGAGTTAGCGGTGACTAGTTAATATCGCGGTTTCGATTTCCAGTTCGGGCATCTTATCATGTTTTATTATTTTTTTAATAGTAACAACGTTGCTTGAAATTGGTTAAGTACCTGATTGAAGTTTGCCACGTATCACTTTGTGGGACTAAAAAACTCCTTCGGCTATTCGTTGGTGCCCTGGTTGAGCTTACGTCTCAGTAATACAGGCGTGAAAATACTTCAGAATAGGTGTTTCACTTGTGTATTCCGTCAAAAATAACAGTAAAGTCAAGAGTGTTCTTCAGTAGCAAGCGTGGATACCACCAACTTACATATTCTTGACACCATGTCGTAGGTATTTCGTGTTAGAAGGGAGGGTAGTCGGTAGACTTGTACACATGGCCTACAATTCGTCATATGATAGTAATGCATCGGTGACGGCGTTGGTGCCTATTAACGACGATTATCTTTTATATATACCTATATAATGCATTATTCGAACATTTTTATTTTTTATTGTCTGGCCGACAGACGTTGCCCTCTTCGAATTATGAATAGTGATTATCTAATAAATAAAATTCTCGTGTCACGGTGTTCGAACTTGAACTCCTCCGAAACGTCTTGACCGATTCTCACGAAATTTTGTGAGCATATTGAGTAGGTCTGAGAATCGGCCAACATCTATTTTTCACCCCCCTAAATGTTAAGGGTGGTAACAACATTTTTTGTTTTTATTTTTTTATGATACAGCTTAAAAAAGTACATACAACCCTAAATTTTCACCCTTTTATCACCAACCCCTATTTTTTAATAGTCATTTAAGTAATTTAATCGAAAATCGAAGTCGATAACTGATCAATCGTCATTTAATTAGTTAAATGGCAAAACAACGTTTGCCGGATCAGCTAGTATTTATATATGAACAGTAACTAACAGAACAGAAAAGTAATGAGCAAAATTGTCCGTTCGGTTAAGATGTGATGCGATAACCACGAAAATTTATTTTTATTTAAAAAAAAGATAAGATGGATAGTAGTTTCAGTCCAAGTTCGACAAAGCCAGGAAAAAAATTGAAAAGCAGAGAAGTGAAAATACCTACCTACAATGAACTGTGTTATTTATGAAAATAAAACAAAGCTCCTTGTTTTCGATATATTAGTAGTATCAGAGACAATATAATATTATATGTTAACTAGCTGCCTATTCCGGCTTCGCTTAGATGTTAATTTTTTTGATTATCAATTGAGATGTAAGCTATCCTATCTTTCAAGTTGGATCAAACTGCACACGGTGTGCAAATTTGATTCAAATCGGTTAAGTAGTTTAGGAGTCCATCGCGGACAAACAACGTGATACGTAATTTATATATATGAAGATAATTTCTGATACGATTAACAAAACTATAAGCACGTGTAGTGTCGCCATCTGTTGAAGAGTAGGCATATTATGAATTAGGTAATTGTAATATTTTGTGATACGCAGCCCAAAAAACAGTGACTTTCCCGTGTCTAAAAGATCAAGTTTTTTTTAAACATGCTAAAGATGAATAACGCAGTTTATTTTTTTTTAGTTATAGGAAGGCCAAACGCAAATACATTTCCCGATGGTAAAACATGATACTTAATGATGGTTAAAAGGTCCATTGCAAATGTTGGTATGATATTAGATATTTAAATTGATTTAAACTACACCGCTACTACCTAGCTATAATCCACTTTTTTACTACTTGTGACTGCTGTTTCATGACGTATCGTTTAAGAATGCGGTTGATTTTGTTAGTCAAAATTGTTAAAATAGTAATATTGTTTGTTACAGAATGCACCGAATCAAGAACCCGTTTACAGAAAAGTTGCAATAGTTGAAAATTTCTTTGATATAATTTACACAGTTCACGTTGAGTTAGAAGGTCGCCCTGGAAAACATGCGGGTCAGAAAAGAACGTATAGAACTGTGAGTATACTGGTTTTTACTCTTAATGAATAAGTAAATATACCTGCACAAAATACAGAAATTGCTATACAAATTGTTATAACTAGTTTAGAATTTTAATTTGTCATAAGCTCAACTTTGAAGTAATATTGTGCCATCTAGTGGGAAATAGCAAAACCATTTCTAGACATTGCTGTTCCATACTTTTTAATAGTACAACGTACTTGTAACAGATGGCGCTGTTATAAAACAATTTTAATTCGAACAAGAAATAACATTTCTACTAAATCATCTTCAGTTTAAATAGACGTATAATTAGAGCTCTTCACAAATTTTGTTATATTTTTAGCATTTTGTTTGATTCGACTTTCCGAACATTCAAGCGTTTTGCATCCTGGAGTTTAAAATATCTAATTTTTACGTTGTAAGAAGGTAAACAAGGTCAGAGGATGAGGGGAGAAGAACGGTATATTATCTACTTTGAATCAGGATGTTGAAGCTTTTAAGTTAAAAATTTGTAGAACATTGCGTTATGGCCTTGGCACTAGGTTTGGGTGGTACTAACATGTTGCTGTCTGTTGATGACCTAGACTGACTGTACTATTGGAATAATTTCGTTATGTTATTCTAGTAGTTAGCGACAGTGCTGTCACATTCTTTTGCCATAAAACTTAGATATCATCTAACAGAAAGGAATTTTCGGCGATCCCCAACTGTGCGATTCCGAAGACATGTCTTACCCCGGACAACACCTTCGTGGAATCTGTTGCCGAGGGCGGTATTCCCAAACGATTACGACTTAGGAACCTTTAAGAAAAGAGCTTACTCATTTCTTAAAGGTCGGCCACGCATCTGTGATACTCCTGGTGTTGCGGATGTCCGTGGGCGGCGGTGATCACTTTTCATCAGGTGACCCACTTGCTCGTTTGCCTCCTCTAGTAAAAAACAAAACAGAACTACTATTTAAATAGTCGCAAGTGTAGCCATTTAGAAAAATGGCAACACAATAATTAATTATTTACAGTAGGCGGTCTCGTAGGTCCAGATATATTACTCAGCGGATCATCCACGATACTTGGGTTCGATTGCTAACAGAGACAAGCATTCATTTAAATATAGAATGTTTCTATCGGTTGTATCCCATAATGTGTTATGCATTTCTGAGAACAGTCACAAATTATAGATTTAACATTATATGGTACAGTCGAGTAACATACATATGACAAAGCATATATTTTCTTACTTTGGGGTTCGACCAATTCTTCCTGAACTTTTTCAGAGATAATTATTGATTGCTCATGACAAATCGTATCTGTATATTTTAACATAGTTGTTTTATTTTTTATTCTACTCTATAATTAGTTCAATTTCAGCACTTATGGCATGCTAGGGATAAATTTTCACATTTTTAAAGAAAGAAAACAAAATCATTTTAGTTTTGTTTGAATGGGATAATTCAAAATGGTGGTTTTCCTAGTTTCCTGGCAGTTTTTTCTTTTTGTCATCTTTTAAACCTTCCCCGGGTTTCCACAAATAATTCAAAACCAATATTATCTAAATCGGTCCAGCTGTTCTCTAGTTTTAGTGAGACGAACAGCAATTGATTTTTATATAAAAGATAAAAAAAAGAAAATTTATCTGAAATGATTTTGTATTCGGACACATCCCTGTAATGTATAAACTGTTCCAATTAATTATTTTCGGAATTATTGTTCATTGTAGGTCCATTCATTTTATATTTTTAATACAATAAAATCGCAAAAGATCTAAGTGTATATTCTGTATATTACGAGTACAGATATTCCAAAATCAAATTGGAATTGGTTTCACATACGATACCCGTACCCGTGTGCCTTATGCAGTCTTCATTTCAAGTTATTTCTTTTAAATTTTGATTTGGCGGCTTTATAGTCCGTTTTTGAATAACGTATATATCTGTGGACAAACGTAGCAGGCGTAGCCTTGTCATCAAACAGAGCCCTTACCACGAGTTGGTATACATTACGTTCGGTTAGTTACGTGTCAAAATCTGTGACAGTTTTGGTCTAAAAATGTGTTTCTCTTGGGTAACCAATATAGGTGCTGTTCAAAGTTTTCATACAAATAATTTACTCGGACGGTAGCGAGTATAGTAAACTTGACAAGCTATAAACTAATGATAAAGACCCAGAAGACAGAAATTGATAATCGAATTATTTAGTACTTGCCTAGGCTGTGCCTGCGGTGTATACTTATTGCGTGTTATATTTTGCTTAAATTGACTGTATTTTCGCCTGCCACTTGACCAATAAAGTTTAGATTAAAATTGTATTAGTGGTTTTCTCACGATGCGGGAACAAACATTACAACAAATCCGTAGAAAATTTAAAACCTGCAAATAAATTCTACGTTCACAACATTATTGATTCTCAAAGAATCCAGCCAAGGCTTTTACGTACTTACCTTATTTTTATACAAGTTTTCGTTCACAGATTACTGAGACCTACGCGTTCCTGCCCCGGGAAGCCGTCACGCGTTTCCTGACCGGATGTGCCGAATGCGCTCGCCGTCCTCGCAGCGCCTCTCCCCCACCTTTGCCGACACCGTCTCCTTCGCCGACACGACACCCCACTTATCTACCCTTCTTACCCCACTGTACCCAAGATTTTACTAGAAATTGGGAATCAGAAATAGACGCAGCGCAAAACTACTCATATGAACCGAAATTCGATTACACAGAACTTCAGCCCTTAAAAAAGGTTGACAGCCCAAAACCTGCAGATGGTGAAGACCACGAACCCACTTATATTGAGTTGACTTCTAAAAAAGTGAACGGCTTCGATGTAGGCACCATATATAGAAGTTCGTCCGCTGAACCGTTCAGAGAAGAAGAACCGCTTCGTGCAGACCCTGAAATTGATAAAGATGACAGCGTAATTGACGTTGAAGACGTGAGAGCTGACAGTCCACCTCCTTTAAAGAAAGAAAGTGCAGAAAATTCTAAAGAAAATACTAAATCAACAGAAGAAGCAAGTAGTGAAAAAGTTGAAATTAAAAAGGAGAAAAAATATAATCCTCTAGATGTTGCTAATTTAACGTCGAAAGATCCTCCTAAATTATCACCGCCGCGTAAAAAGCTTTTGCCTTCGAACGTTGACTGTGCATCGCCATTTGGAAGGTTCCCTAAACCTTGGAGACCGGATGGTGCAGCATATGGTGATGATGTCGACTACAGTGTCCCGATCACGACAACCTACTTGAAGCATATGAGAAATATGGGATACCAGGATCAACTACTAGAACGTGAGAGTAAGGTAAGTAATAATTATTACTCTTTTACTCCTCCGTTTTATTACTCAAACAGAAACTTCGGACATATATTCGATAATATAATTATAGTACTATCATAGATATATAATTATCAAGAGGTGACTAAGGTTCACCTCGCTGATATGCGTAGCACTTTGTAGCCATCCGTAACCGCGCGCTACGAAAATAGTTTAATGTAATAGAGATTTAGAAGGCCATTTTTGGATGTTATAAACTATCTTCTCTTATTAGCTGGAAAAGATTTTAGCTATTTTTTGCTGTTATTGAGTCTTTCGTCGTATTAAGTGAAAAACATGTCCGAAAATAGAGTAGGTAAGAAAAAACTCTAACCTATAGATATCATAGATGTTACTGGCGTGTCGCTAACTTATGACTATGATTAGCCAAGTCTATTAGTTTCCTTACCCTCCAGCATGGAACATGATAATGGTAAGCGCTATCGTTATAGAGGCAGGAGGTTACACAGGGATGTACCTGTGTTAATTGAATCGATATGAACATTGCACAGAAACCTTATCAAGAGGAATAAAATATTGAAAGAAGACTATCGTTGATTTATATCTTAACAGCAATAGCATCTGATGTGTACCGACTATGCCTATCCGTCTGACAAACACGAAATCAAGATACATACGAGTACATTACCTTGAGTTGCTTTTAAATTTTTAATAGTTCAGCGCGATTGTTAGGATTTGAATCGAGATTTCATGACAGGAGTCAGGAAAGTTAATTATTGATCAGGCTCACCAACAGATGTTATAAGAATATAATGTCTGTATATGAAAAATGCTAAGTAACTAATTGCAAAACTACTTATAAGTTCTTAAACACAAAAATTCTACTTTATCAATACGTGAAGAACTTTGGACCTTTCTACGAAAATTGCCCAGACGGAGGAGTATGAAATTTGGCACACCTATAACTTATGTGTAGGAGAAGCAGAACCCAATTTTTTTTTGCAATAATAAAGCTTATAAAATGCATTTAATCAATAAATAAAACATTACACGTACAGTACGTACATATATATTTGACATACACGAACAAAATAATTGATAACGATAAAAGATCACAGATGGCGCACAAACTATTAAGAATTTACATTCATTTAAAAGAAACTGTGACATACATAATGTAAATACGAAGAATAAAAACAATCTTGCTGTGCATGTGTCCCGTCTCCACAGAGTTAGTCATTCTTTCATGGGCTGGTACGCTTTTACAATAAACTTCACGATTTTATAAAAAAAACTGCCATTAAATAAATTTAAAAAATGTGTCAAAGTGAAATTACTAATAATAATAATAAGTTAAAATTACTATACCGTTGCTGAATATCTGTCGGATAAGAGTGCTTGGGATTAATTGCTCCTCATACCAATCTCTTACTAGTAATCATATGTAATTTGTATAGAATAAGGAAAAAAAGACAGCCCGCTCAGTTTCTTGCCGGATCTTCTTAGTGTGTGGCAGCGTTCCGATCCGGTGGTAGTTTTAGTATTATATAGACTCGTCACAAGTGCCTCTTGTAAGGTGAATATGAATAAGAATAGAATATTCTATTAATAATATTTAAACACTATATTTTAATAATTTATATTATACTTATAATTAAAATTTATTATAATCGAATTCAGCTCACTAGTTTATTTTAATTTACATAATAGCAATTAATTTATACCAACTATTATTTTAACTATTAAAAAAAAATATTCATAAAAAATTAACTAATAATTTAGGTAATGACATGCAAAAGTTATCAAACAAAACAAAAACGATCTTAATAACAAATGTACCTATGTTTGGCACTTATAATATGAGTGGCAAGTATAAAGTTGGCATATTCTTTAAAAAGACAGGCTCTATTCATTGTGAGTAGCATTTTTCGTAAACAGTTATACTTTGTGGTATCTATACAATAACTTCGTATCCGTTAAACCTTCACTCGTCATATGTAACATTTGAAAGCCATGATAAAATACAGAGTTATGTTTACCAGTACCCTTTTCGCAAAACCGCAAAATGTATATTTTTCTCTCTAAATATTGAGGTAAAATAAACATAATGTTAAATCGCGGGCGGGTTTAACCCTAGCTTAAACTTTGCGAACTAAACAGCTAAAGCCGGCGGTCTGTTCGACCCACAAACGCGCCTTTGTGGAGTAAAACTCTACGTACCCTTGTTATAATTTTCGGAACTCGCTTCAATATGTACTTACGGATTTGTAGAACTAGTCTCCGCTTTCTGATCTCCTTGTAAAATAGTTTGCTTAAAGACCATTGAGTTCAACCAAACTGGGTTTTGATTATACCAGAGATTAGTAAATATATTGTCTTTGATTATACTAAACCCTCAACTTTGTTGTAGAACTAACTGTTACTAAGACGAGAGAAGTAGTAATTTATTTAGCTAATAATTTTATTATTGATTACGAGTTTCAGATTATATTGTTTTAATAAGTTTCGTTATTTGACTTAACTATTTTATGTGCTAAATGGCAATAAAAATCAGTATGGGTCTTTTATATGTTTGATTAAAAAATAATCTTATTTAAAATTCAAGGAAAACTAAACCGAGTTCAAAAAAAACGAGGAGGTTATCAATTCGGCCGGTTTAATTTTTTCATGTATGTTCTGTCCTGTTTCTGAACCGGTTTACTTAATTCTTTTTGTTTGACGTGGAATAGTTTCGAATTGGTCCCATACAAATTTGATTAAGGTAGAACCATAAGTTTTTATGTTACAGACATTTTTACCTATTTTCACCTATCCCGATGTTTATTTTTATTAAATTTAAACATATCAGCAATAAATTAAAGAGTATTAAATAAAAATAACTACGTTAATTAAAAACAAAACTAAAAAGTAAAAAAATTTAAAAAGTAAAAGATTTAATATTAATTATATCTATTATTTATACTTATGTACCATTTACTAATAGGTTTGAAGTCGGTGCCAATCCAATTTAATACTTACTTACGTTATTAATAAGTAAGCTCACGTTGGCTATGCCAAATTACTTTTGGTGTCTTTAAGCGACGTAAATTTCTTGCTCTCAGATAATGTTTGTTTAAACTCCAATCCCATCAAAATAGTAATAAAAGTGTAGTTTTATAAATTTTAAAAGCTACGAAATGCATCTATATGTGGTTTGCACATTAACATGAATAGATTAAGTTGTATATTAATTTCAAGTGTGTGTTGACTGGATAAAAATAGTGCGAAAACTATGACGTCTAAATTTGTTAAAGTATAAAAAGAAAAATCGCTACTAATCTTTTATTCTCCACCTCGTTGGTCGAGTAGCTAGCGTACATACCTAACTACACCGAACAACCGCGGGAACTCGGGTTCGATTCCAGACAGGGGCAGGCATTTGTGTGATGAACATTTAGACGTCTGCATTTCCGGATCTGGGTGCTTATTAAATTTATTCTGGTACCTATTTAAATATTTCTATGTATCTAAATTGTTGACTAATACCCATATCATAAGCATATATAATTTGCTTACTTTGGGGTTAGATTCAATTTGTGTAACTTGTCCAGGGATATTCATTCATTCATTCTCAACCCACGTTAAAGCGACAGACAATCATTAGTTAATATTTCATTTTGCTGACTATCTATCTGATTATCGACGATAATTTGAGATTCAGTTTAATTCCCGACAGGGACTATATCTGTGTGATAATTATAGATGTATTTCTGGTTCTGAATGTTTTGTTTCTTCTTAATGTGTTTTGATTGATGTTTTAAATTGTAATTTTCAATTTTCAAAGCAAGAATAAATAGACTGTTTCTAACTTAGTATAAGTTTTACCTTCAACCGGTAACTTGTATGTTATTATTTATTAATTATTAAATTTATTCTGGTGTCTATGTAAGTATTTCTGTGTATTAGAATCCTTAATTAACACACATAATACAAGCATATAATTTGCATACTTTGGGCTTAGATTCAATTTGCGTCAGTTGTTCAGGGATATTTATTTATTTATTTATTATATCATTAAAGTGAACCCCAAAACCAAACCATAAAGCACAAGAAAATAATTTACTGCCTTTGGGGTTGGATCAATTCGTGTTATTTGTCTGGAAAATATTAAAATATTTAGGATTCGTGTATTTTTTAAAGTGACATCGTACAAAAGACGTAAGAGTGATGCGTTGGATTTTTCATGAGTTAGCAGGGTAGCAGGATTTATAGGCGGTCGTACCTGACCAACGCGTGCGTCACTTGCGGGGGCCCTTGCGACCGATTGATTCAGAATGTCCCACACAAAGGACGAGAGCGTTACGCTATAATCGGGCCCCGCATCTTTTCTAACTCATTTTTCTCGCTTGAGGCGAGGAGGTTGGGGTGGGGGTGGTTTCATCAGCTAGGGGGCGTCACGGTATTAGACAAGACACAAAAACGATGCCCGACGGAGAACTGAGCAAGTACACTTTTCGGGGTTTTTGTCGTGGTTATAATACTTTATTTTTTCTTTCCTATTTCTGTAAGTAAAATTTGGTTTTATTAAAAAACAACTAATAGCTAGTTTTATCCCATAGTATTGCTTGTGTGTTGAGAGAATATTTTGTTTACCTTTATTATACTTTTCTTGTTCTCGAAGCGCTATTAAAATATAAGCACTAGATGAAGATATTATAGAATTCGTGAGATATTTTTTTTCAATGATATTGAAAGACAAACATGCAGACCGATTGTTTGATGGTAAGGAATTTACGTTACCTAGGGACACCAAAGGCGGTAATGGTGCGTTGCCAACCTGAGGCCGTGATGTTAGGCCTCGAGCAAAAAGTAAGTTTACCGGCTATCTTAACATCCGAACTGGAACACGTCAACGACAAGCACTGACGTTATGGCCGCAGGAGCAGGTACAGTGAAAGTTTATAGTTATAGAGAGAAGAACAAAAACACAGCAAAACAATGCATGCTTAGGTATTGCAATACAGTTTTTTTTAAATGAAACGGACATTAATATTTTTTAGAATTTGTGTGTTTTGAGGTTGCTAAAAATAGATTAAATTTGGCTTAAATGTACCAAATAATAAAGACAATTTGTTACATTAACAGATACCGAACTATAGACGATGTTTATTCACATATAGTATAGTGAACGAATGTACGCCTTTATCCGTTCATCTGTTAATGATAAATGTAGCCAAAGAGTTATTATATAAGCACAGTAAAACTGCAAAAGACCCACTTAGATTTATACAAGTAAATCATCTGGATACACCAAATTAAGTATTTTCCTGAACTTTTCTGGGTTTTTATCAGACTTGTATGTAGAAATCGATTAACATACATAAAACATATAAGAGTTACGTCGAACAGATAACCATCTCCTTTTTCGGTAACGAGATAACTCGTCAATTTAAATTTATCGACGTATCCGTAATTGGGGGTTAGTGTTTGCTTAAGTTTTGATTTTTAATGCACCCCATTTTATGCAACGCATCTGTGATACTCCTGGTGGTGCGGATGTCCGTGGGCGGAGGTGATTACTTTCGATCAGGTGACCCACTTGCTCGTTTGCCTCCTCTTCTATAAAAAAAAATAAAAATAAAGTTAGGTTGGCTAGTAGAGAATGTCATGTAGAATTAAGTCCACCTTTGCAAACTAAAGTGCATACATATTAAATAAAAAGAAAATATTTTTTTATTTTTTTATGGTTTATATAAATTTGTTACATTTTATGTAAGATGTTATATTTGTATGGTATTATTAAGTGGGGAATAACTATCACTATTAGTTAACATACTGTGTTATTGTCTTATTAGGTAGTAATTAATAATAGCATTATAGGCGTAAAATATCTTTATTATCCGAGTGAAACCGGGTCTGGTTGTTAGTATATACAAAGATCGCCTCTGTGGTCTAGCGGTCCGGGTGTTGGACTTGACTGCATGCGGTCCCGGGTTCGAATCCCGGGTCGACCAACAAAAAGAAAATTGGATTTTTCCAATTTTCTAATAAAAAAAATGTTGGTCGGGATTGGAAATGTGCCCGGTTGGCGATAGGCTTGCCACCTATCACATTGTGGACTTAGTGTCTTCGGCTAGTCGTGGGTGCCTTGGTTGTACCTCTGCCTACCTCTTCGGGGAAATGGGCATGAAGATACTTTTTTTTTTACTTTATATACAAAGATTTTAAACTGACTGATAGGCGCTGGTTTTTGATCATTCATTCAGGCAGGTACATTTTCTATCACAAATTCACAAATGAATTTTCTAACAGAATTACATATTTAAGGAAAACCTTTTTTGCTGTCCTTCTAAAATGATAAAACCGTGGCCTAAACAGTACATTAATCGCAAACATAAAACCCTCGCTTCACAGTAATATCCGAGAGTTTAGGTCGGACCTTTTCCGCCGGGGCTGCTCGAAGGGTCACTCGCAGACCGTAAGAGGGTACGGTCCCTTCGATCCCCGAAAGTGCCGCTCCCCCTATCGCGCTGCGACTTGTAAGATTGATTGGGGCTCCTTCAGTCCATTGCCGGCCCCCCGATGTGGGATACTCAACCCTCCCCCCCTTTTTTCTCAGATACTAAAGCTACAGAATTATAGAAACTAGATGTGCGTTTGGATAGGTATAGCAAGTACTTTAACAATAGGAATACGTTGTGGTCGCTTGTTGAAAAACACGTGCTTCGTTTAAACGGCTTTAATATTTTCCCTATTTTATCTATCTTTTAATTAGATATGTACGATAATAAAAGTATACCACTTACGTACGCTGTTTTTAAACTTCGTAGTGCTCAGTAAGTTCAGTGGAAGTTTTAGATATATTTCGTTTTTGGATAAAATAACCTTCAATACAACCATGTGAAAATAATAAAGACGATAACCTGAATATATTCGACAAGTCGTGATACACAAATAATCGTAAATTTGGTATCTTATTGGAATTAATTGGAAATTTGTTGTTAGATATATTTCAGTTTTGGATAAAATAACTTTCAACACAGTAATGTGAAAATATATAAAGACGATAACCTGAATATATTCGACAAGTCGTGATACACAAATAATTGTAAATTTGGTATCTTATAGGAATTAATTGGAAATTTGTTGTTAGATATATTTCCGTTTTGGATAAAATAACTTTCAACACAGTAATGTGAAAATATATAAAGACGATAACCTGAATATATTCGACAAGTCGTGATATACAAAAAAGTGTAAATTTGGTATCCTATTTCATTTAGCAAACCTATATAAAAATACTTAATTGGTTTGGCAAGAAAATAAATAAGGTTTAACCGGCTCCTTCAACAGTGACTGGACTTTATGAGTATGGTTTATATTACCCTTATGGTTTACGTTTAAAGTGGAAACGCTTTAGTTAAAAACGCGAAAGTTAGTTAATATTTAATGCACTATATCTATTTGTATTATGATATAATTAATGTGCCACATATTGCAAAATAAAAAAATTACTTAGCTTTGACTAAAACTACAAAAAATACATTGAAAGATTTCTAAATAATCATGTTCTGTTTCAAGATTTAGAAATACAATGCTTCGTGAATTATAAAACTGTGACACAAAATTTTATCAATCAAATACAAAATAACTATAAATTTAGATTGAATCAGTGTTCGCTATTGTTATTTTCCGCGCTGGAGTGTAAGATGGCCAATACTACGTGTATTTAGCCCAAGATCTTGACCATGGTGTCTAAGACGGAGCCGTCTGATTGTTTGATATCTTTTGAAACAAATACTCTATGGCAATGTTTATGACACATCTAGATTCCGTACATCCGTGTCTACCCCCTTTTTTCTCCTACAGGGGCTGTTAATAACACGACGGGCTATTTTATTCGTCGGTCGGCACTTGCGGCTCGTGCGACGGCTTTGATGTTAGAGATTAGAAGTTTGTTTAGCTGCCCAGCCCCGCGTGCTATTGTATGAACAATTTGAGTGTTTCATGTGCATTGTTACGACCTATTTTAGTTACGCATTCATTGTATTTACTATATCAACATAAAATATAAAGTGAAGAACAGAAACTTCGGTTCCTAAAGTTACTACTATCTGAAACTAGACGAAATTCTGAAAATAATTATTTTTGTTCTCAGTTCAATACATAACAATTGTTTCAGTTTTTTATGTTTTTTGTAGCTAATTTAGACTAGTTTGATGAAATTATATATAAATAGTTAAAATTAAATAAATAGTTGTATTTTTGTGACTATGTCCTGTGACTAATTATATTTTATTAATAACTAATGTCTTATTTTTAAGCTTTAAAAACATTTAAAAACCGCCTCGTTCCCGACGGGGGCAGGCCTTTGAATGATGAAATCTGCATTTTCGAGTCTGGGTGTTTATTAAATTTATTCTGATAACTATTTATGTGTTTTTATGTATTAGAATCGTTGACTAACACCCATAACACAAGTATATAATTTGCTTCCTTTGGGGTTAGATTCAATTGGTGTATAAAGCGTATTTCATTAGCACAAATTCTTTATGACGTAAATAAATTGTTATTGAAATACTAATTACAAATATTACTTTTTTATTTTTTTTTCATTTACCTGGGCATTTCCTTGGCATAACTTAGTGCTTCCCTACTGTCTTCGCATGTCTAATTTAGATATTTTATCATTGACCTATTTACACTCTACGGTCGAAGCTATCCATATGCTTCCATCTCCACATAGATATCGTCATGGGTTGAGTTTGACAGCCGCCTACCAAATGCCGACCTTTCTTATACGGTTCCCACGGGATATAAAGGGATAGTTTATTAGACGCTAACAGGTATGGATGAATATACATTATACAGCGTACTATATAAGGTTGACGACACTATATACTTGCCAGGGTTATGGCGCCTAGGGCAAACGTCGAAGTTGGGTATTTTAGTAAACTAATCTTTAAATTAAAAATTAATGGATTTATCTTTTAAAATTAACATTAATAAGGAATGGCTAAATCGAATTGGCTAATTGTTTTGTTACACGTCATGTGACTACAGATAGTATTATTTCATACATATACATGATCGCCTCTGTGGTCTAGCGGTCCGGCGCTGGACGTAACTTGTTGAGTTCCTGGGTTCGATTCCGCGTTGGGGGACAAAAAAATGTGTATTTCCAATTTTCTTATAAAAATAACGTTGCTCTGGATTTGATAGGTGCCGTGTTGGCGATAGGCTTGCCATCTCTCAAATTGTAGGATTTTAGTGGTTTTAGATACTCGTGGGTGCCCTGGTTGTGCCTCTGGCTTCTTTTTCGGGGATATGGGTGTGGAGATACTAGACTACTAGACTATGATATAGCAACTATAGTAAAAGTAGCAGGCTAATCATCAATTTTGTCTGTATGAAAATACATGTACTTTTAATTATTTTGTGTTTAACTAGGTTTCGCTCAGATGATAACATTTCTTACCTAAGTATATTTTTATCCGACTCCAATAAGAGGAGGTACTCAATTTTACTTTATTTTTTGTGTTTGTTACACGATTACTCGGCTAATAACGAACTGATTTTGATGATGATTTTTCGGAAAGGTAGGTCATGGTTAAATTTCATTATAATTCATTTAAAATATAGAACTTTCGAACGTAACCGATACAATCCGAATGCGAAATAGGTCACATTGCACTTCTAGCAATTGTCATTATAAAACTTGTTATACTGGTAGAGCTTATAGAATAAAGGAACCTATTCCTATTATGTCTATTTATGAGTGCACATCCGACCTTGAACAGTGACATAATTAAGTTCTGCGCCCTTGCAATCGATTTTGCGTTTGTGAACACGAGGGCCTTTTCGTCCCCTTCATTATTTATAGGGTTACTCATAATTTTCAATGCCACTGTAGTTTTATAATTTCATGAGATTTTCAACACTCCCTGTATAGAATAAGGGACATATTTGTTTGATTATTAAATTTGAATAAGGTTTAATTTATATTAACACGTGTTTAACCGATGGTCAGTTTGGGGCTATTATTTGTTGTTAGTTTTAAACTAATCGTTGACCTAAATATTGGAAAAGCTTTTATGGCTTTGCAAAACATATTTCAACGATTTTTATATGAATCGTACGAGTTTTTAAAATATCATGGAGGATTCGAATATAGTTTTTATGTTTAAATTTATTTATTAGCTTTTTTTCTCCTCCTCTTTATTTTATTCTCTATTCCAAAGTGTTGTAAATCAAAACCTTTGAGTTATTCGATTTTATCACAGTTTTGTGTCCATTGCGTAATTTGACAAAACGTTATAAGTTCTATTATACATATATATTTAAACTTTTAGATATTATAATATTTCTTGTGGCTTATAGTTAAGTCCGGTGATAGGCTTAACTTCATTAGATCTCGGGTTCGATCCCCGGGTCGGGCAACCGAAAGAAAATGAATTTCTTTCAATTTCCCAATGAAAAATAGCGTTCAGGCGATTTTTAATATGACTTTGTGCCTTCCGCTTCTTATTTGTGCCCTGATTGTGAGAGGTAGGCAGAGTCAATAAAGATACTTTTTGAAAAAAGCATCAATTTATGTATGTCCGATCGTCGTAGCTTCTTAATTTTTTTATCTATGTATCTATATATCTACCTGAGAAAAAATACTATTTTGTTAGTATTTTACTCAGGTAAGTCCCTGTTGAAATGATTAAAATGAAAGGTATATAATTTGAATAAAAATAACTACGTTTATAAAAACCGTCTTCGAAACATAAAGCAAAAAATTATATAGATTTAGTTTTAATAATACACTACCTATTATTTATATGTGCTACATACTCATAGATCGCCTCTGTGGTCTAGCGGTCCGGGTGTTGGACTTGATTGCATGAGGTCCCGGGTTCGAATCCCGGGTCGGCCAACAAAAAGAAAATTGGATTTTTCCAATTTTC
>NJDC01007635.1:356610-373653 GCA_002245475.1 Calephelis virginiensis
GGAATCGAACCCAAGACCTCATGAAGTGAAGTCCAACATCTGGACCGCTAGACCACAGAGGCGAATTAATAAAGTAATTCAGTAAATTATTATAATTAAAGATCTATAAGTTATAAAAATAAGAAAATTTTGTAATACAATTCTTAACTGGTTATTTCTTTAATTTAATCTTCTATTCTATATATTACGCTGATCTCTATAGAAGAGCTTGATTGTTTACATACTTTTACAGTTTGTTCATAATACCTGTATGGCATTATTTTGATATTGCTAAGTGCAACAATTTCTTTTAAATCTAAAAACTCGCCACCGAGTCAAGTCAGGCCAAGTTAGTTTTCATAATTTTAATTGTAGCACTGTTTAATAGCATCTGAAAATAAAAAAATGTTGCTGAAGACCTATCTTCCACAATTTAGAGGCTTAACAAAAATACAAACGCCTAAATCCATTTTGTTGCTCTGGTAGATAATGCCATTAAACGTTAATATCACCTTTGTACACTACTGTGCATAAATTTAAAAAAGTTTCAAAGAAAATAAAATATTGCATTTTATTCCTGTTTTGTTTAACTTATTGTAGTCAGCAAGTGTGACAGTTATACTCGTAATGATGGGTTTTAGGGAATCGTCTAAGGATATTTAAAAAGAATAATAATGGCACTTCACAATACTGTAACGCAAACCTCGTTAATGCGAACGCGTAGTAATGGAAATAAAAAATGACAATGCTACGTCGTAGAACGTACCAAAACGTAGCGTTAAAAATTAGAAATGAGGTGAATATTCCTATTTAAGTCAACATTTTACTGAAATAAAAGCACTAATATAGGTATGTTTCTATACACTATAGAACCGGTCTTAATACAACTCGACGCCGGCTAACCCATCGGGTCCCCAGTATTTTTAATGAAAGCTGCGGCGTCGGGCGGGCGAACGGTACCGTATTAATCTTAGCAACGGACGTTCCAACCTCCTGTGCGCCCCTGTTCGCTTGGTAGGTGGCACGAAAGAATCCCTGCAGAGGGGGCGAGAATTTTCCGATTTTTACCCACTTTTTCACTGTGCATTATGCAGGATCGAGATTTATCGAAGGGAAAATAAAATGTAGATACATGACTTGCTAATCCATCTTACATGCCTACATTGGAGTAGATCAATCTATTTTTAAGTAATATTGAGTTGAGTGATATGTAATTTAAATTTGAATGTTATATACAAGTAGAGTTAGGTATATGATAAAGCTAAATAGCTTGAATAAATTTGAAGGCCTCTATCTGTTTTATCTTCTATTAGGTATTTATATCACAGCTATCATGCAGGACTAGAGTGCGTACATTGTCCTATTTTTAGCAGACATATTTCTTATCATAGTCAGTATGTCTTTAGGACAATAATTGTCTAGAGAGATATTTCTTATCATAGTCAGTATGTCTTTAGGACAATAATTGTCTAGAGAGTAATACAACACTTTTCTAGAAAAAAAATTCTACAACATCGTATTATACTGCTTACAAGATAGATGTATACAAAAATTGTTAAATCAAAAGTATTAGTAGTTGGTTTTTTGTATACCTTCAATTGTAATATTATAAACACTTTCGAAGGAGATTTGCCCATGGTTTGATTTTTGGCGATAGTAAAGTGATCTAAATATTACTACAATTTTAATCACTTATAATTAAATTACTTTTTTGCAAGTAAATTATGGACTCGGAAACCTAATTGATGACTCTTGTTTGTGTGATAGATTTACCATTTTGCCTCAGTATAGGATAGACGATCTATCATCTAGACCTAGAAATGTTTGTAGTTCAGTACGAACATATTTTCACTACATGTTCATAACAAAAGTACACTGTCCAATGTATCTCAATAACTTAATCAATTTCTCAAAATTTTTTTCTTTTTTTTGTTACTTAAAAAACCGCCTACCTACAAGAAAATTAAACACTCGTTGAACACAAGTATCATTAAACAATGTCTAAAATATTCTCAACCAATAAAATTCCGCCACCTCACCCCCCTATAGTATGATGTTATTGGTTGAATATCAATTTTAGATAGTGTCAGTTAGACAGGAATCAATTTTTTTGTGGTAAGACGAGATATTTTTATAAGTTAATAGCTCACTTACAACAGGAATGACCCAATTATCAATATGTTACAAATAGACCAAAAGATATATTGATTGATATATGACGTGTTTTAAAATCGAAATAATTTGTGTCAATATCAGGAGTTTTGTGATATTTAGGGACTGCAGAAACAGAAATAAAAAGTTTAGAAAGCGCTGGTAAAACTTTTAGTGCCACTATGTTCTAAGATTATAGTTTGTGCCCATTTGTTATGTGAATATTTATTGAAAGTTAAATGTATTATTTGTACGACTTTCTAATACACCTTAAATACATTCGAGCTGATGAAAGCAATCAAAGAAATGAAATGAAAATCATTTATTTCAAGTTGACCTCACACATGTGCTTAAGAATAAACTTTCGAACAAACTTCGACATGAAAAGTACAAACTACTAATTGATACATGAGTTCCTGGTTATTATTTTAGAGATCCATCTTTATTTAAATTATAAATTAAACCAACCCTAAACATAAAAATGTGATACCAATTCGACTTTATGTTTGTATGTTTGTTATGCGATTACTTCGCTAATTAAGACTAAATGGTTGTTTGTGACTCCTTTTTGGTATGGTTGCTTATTTCTCAACGGTCAAAAATAGTCTCATAAATGTTATCGAAATCAGTTTAGATAGTTTAACATTATATAAAAATCAACTACATTGTGTAAATCTAAAAAAATCGTTCTTTGATTTTAGGTCAGAAAGAGACTAGAATTCGGAAAATGATATAAGTTACTTTTTATCCAGATTTATCAACAGGTTCCAACGGCGAGCTAAATGACTGTAATATTATTAAAGGCCTAGTATCCACGGGCATTAGCTAATGAGACACTTTTTTTTATTCAAAAACTTACTAAGTATACCTAATCATAAAATAAACCTAGAACACAGAAGATGTATCAAATCAAGTTTGCCACTTATCGATTTTAATTATAAGTCGATTGATTTTAGATTGCCACACGTACCCCTTTATTCAATTTTGCGTACCCTCAGGGGTACATGTTACACTAATTATGGACTACTCCTTCAGTCGATTCTATGATCTCCATTTCATTCGAGTCGATGAATTCGGTTGTTAGCAATAGCCTGTTTCAAAAGGTCGAGTAAATATATCGTTTTCAGTTTTCACAAATGTTTCACTTTTTTTAATGAAACAAGAGGCAATCTGCAATCGCCGGCCACAACAATCACGTGTCAATTGAGAAATCATCCATTATTTTTCATTTCGATAGGAAACGAGGAAATTACAAGGGAGTAAAAAATACGTCTCGGTCTTCGTTGGCGAAAAAATCCGCCGAAAAGGAAGCGAGCGGCCATTAGGGTATTATCGAGGAAAAAGGGCGGTCTGGAAAAAATCAGAAAAAAATTGCTTGGAGCCCACCCTTTCCTTTTCGTGAGCGTCGCCTGTGCCTCCCTCTGCCTTACATTAGACACCCCGGTCGCTAGGGGGCGCCACATGTATGGAGGCGAATTACATAAACGGCAGGTGAATTTGGAAAATTAAAGTTTGTACACTATCACGTTCACGAAGTGGCCGCTGGGATTATCAGATTTGTTGGGTCAACATTCGCCCATCGGCAAATTTCTACAACAATTCAAGATTGCTTTAGACTGAACATTTAGAATCTTTTTGCCGAATTTGTTTTGATTTTTAAGTTTCCGAAGTTCATCACAATTTTTTGTTCTTTATTGACGCTTGTATCCTGCTATTTTCCTAGTAGGTATTAAATAGCAAACATCCAGATATTTTATGATGTAAAAAGCACAATAATTTTGACTCTGGGTTCAGTTAGACATTTCTGGAGTTTTATTATTCCTAGTGAACTCCAATAAAATATTGACACCTACGGTGTTATTTGTGTTGTATACAACTGATGTCTGGTTCCTATATTCAGAAAAGGCGTCGTTTTGCTTACAAAAGGTTGTTATTTTTACGACTATATATAAATATAACTACGGTTGTTCGTAATTGATTGTTAATTTCAAACATTTTGTGTAATTATGAGCAACGCTTCGTTAATTTTAGGCAAACTACCTATGGTAATACTAACGGATTACGGATTGTTAATTATAGAAACCGGGCTTTAATCTGTGATATTTTACCCTCTTGTTTAGCTATCTTACCCCGAAATGGAAACCCGCTGGTAGCGAACTTGGACGTATGGTAGGAATAGGTAAAACTGAAGTGCCTAATCGAACGAGATATCACAAAACTCTACCATCTTGTCAGGGTTACGGTTTATCGTTAAATATATATACAAAAAATCGATGTTCGCCTCTTACGAGCAGTTTTTTATCAGCCTAACGAGCATTTTATACCGCCGAGATCGCTTAGTTGGCGAGGGGTAAGCGTATACTACCAAATACACTGATCAACCTGAGGCTCGGTGTCGATTTCCGATGGGAGTAGGTAGGTAGGTAGGTGGGTCTGGGTGTGTTTATCAAATGTATTCTGAGATCTAAGTATTTCTATGTATTAGTATAAATGCCTAACACCCATAACACAAGCATATCATGCTTACTTTGGGATTAAGTTCAATTTGTGAAAATTTTCCAAGTATATTTATTAAATTATAACAAAGTTATCTGATGTCACTGTTGATGTAACATTTTTTTCCTGTTTTACGGCAATTGCAGGACTCCGTGCAGTGTTTACGAGTTTATATTCAACATAGTACTGAATCCTTTATGTACATTAGCAGACCCGACAGATATTGTTCTGTCATAACTATCAATATTTTATTCTTAAATGATCCGTTAAATGAAATAGTCCGATTTTTTTCCCACGTACACTGATATAAAACATAAACTAACTCATTGATGTTACCGGTGCGTGCTAAAGCAATCTATCGAGCGCTACTAGAGAATTAAAACAAATATTAGTAACAACAAATTTAAAAAAAAAGAAGCCACAATTTCTCAAATTTTCTCCCCTGTTCCCTGTATTATTAGTTCGTGTTCTCAATGTAGAATAGACCATCTCTGCCTGGCAGATCATATTAAGCTTACGTTAAACATTAAAAAAAAAACTCTGGTTGTGGAAAGAACTATCACTGGCCTAAAGAATCAAATAAGAATCAAATAACACTTTACACTTGAAATCATAATCAACACTTTGAAATCTGGTACACAGTTAACTTCTTTAAATAAAAACACTTAATTTTTAGTGAATAATAATTAAACTATATTATTAGAGTATTTAGATAACCAAAGTGACAGAAAATTTACAGAGTTGCACCCAACAAAACTAATCTGCGAGAGGGATGGGGCGTCGATATCAAAATAAGTCATACGTGATAATAATTAAGAGGTTTCCATACCACCCCAGCCCTTAGGGGTAAGGGGGTGGAAAATCTATGCCCTTACGAGTGACTCATGTGTTAATGTAACGTGCTTGCCTGGATTTTGAATAACGCCTATTTCTTGCTAATAGCTAAGTGTTTATATTGGGATGTTATGTCTAGAGTAATATTATTGTATTTATATTACTAACAAGGCTCTGCTGCGTCTCTAGCATGAAAACTCGCACCTTTATTTCTACCAAACTTATTTAAAAAAAAACACGGAATTATAGGAGAACAAACAAAGAGACGAGACACTACATCAAAGATGTTAAAAGCGTCAACCTGGTTTTATGTGTGATGATGACCTCTTGGGTAAGTTTATCGCAATTTTTCAAACAGGAACAAGTCAATGCCGAACACTCGGAAACTAGGAAAGGCGGTGATGCCCATCCAGGGGATCTATTGCAAAACTCTAGTTACTACCTGCGCTAAAAGTCTACATTAATGAAATAAACAATTAGATTAAATTAATTATACTATTCTACAAGTGTGTGGCAGGGTCGTCGCATTCCTATAATCTTTCTCAAATGTATTTTCTGACAATGGACCAAATAGGACCACTTTAACCTGCTTTTTCTGTAATTTTAGAAAAGAGGATAAAGGAACAAGTAATAAGAGAGCAGAAAAAAACGTGTCCTTTATTTTATTCCCTTGCAATCATGCAGAAACCTTTATCGTGTTACACAGTCCGTTATAGTCTCAGATGCCGTCGTGTTATTTTGTAGTTTATGTGTTTTTAAACACTTTCTGTTTACTTTGCTTCTCGGCAAACCGTTTTTCCATTAATATTTCAAATGATTTTGCATTGTTTTTGGAAAGGTGACAAATATAAAATTCATAATATAAATACATTTGCTCGTTGCACGTTAAATAAATGGGTGTTTTTGTTAACAGATCAATAACAATTCTTGACTTATAAATAATAATTATGCATTTGAAGATATCTATAGGTACATCACAGTAATGACTTTATATGAAAAACCTCTTTCTAATTTCAAAATACTGTGATATTTTTTTGTTGTTTGGTTTTGTGGTCTAGTGGTTCAGTTGTCGGACTTGACTGCATGAGGTCCCGGAATCGATTCCCGGGTCGGGCAAGAAAAAGCAAAATTGGGTTTTTCAATTTTCTTATTAAAAAAGCGTTGCTCGGGGTTGGATATGTGCCCGGTTGGCGATAGGTTTGCCACCTACTGCCACATTGTGGGACTTAGTGTCTTCGGCTAGTCGCGGGTACTCTGGTTGTGACTCTGCCAACCTCTTCGGTGATATGGGCGTGAAGAAATTTTTTTTAACGTTTTGGTTTTCTGTTCCACAATAATAGTATCTTTATACTGATATACGTAAAGACGTTGGCAGAAGCACTACTAGGGCACCGACGACTAGCCGAATATAAATAATTTGTTTGTTAAATACTTCGATAACTATCAAATTTCGAAACATTACTTATTGACGTGCAAACGGAAGGTTCTTGTTGATATATAATTTAAATGTAATATGTTTTTGAATGAGAAATATGTAGTCATCTATTTTTGACCGTAAACAAAAAGTTGAGGTTATTAGTTTGACTGTTTTTTTATGTTTGTCACTCTTCAAATGGCGACGTGTTAAATAAATAACTGAGTCAGTATTTTGCAGTTTTACTGCGCTTAAATTACAGGCTTATATATTAACCAGGTTTTTATTTTAGAAAAGTTTGTACTGACACAAGCTACTCGTATCTTGTCATTTTAATGTACGACAGTCGTTTAGACGTGATGCGATGACCAAAGGAAATGAAGATTTTTTTTATTTTGTATAAATAAGATTACCTGTTATTTGCTAATATTTTTACGTGTACATGAAGAGTATATTAAAATAAATATTCAATAAATAAGTAAAAAAAGATATGTAACACACTCTTGGGATAATCTCATAGACTACAACGGGTTAACATTTATAAAGCGGCTGGAGCATAGGTAGGGATCATTTTGTCCGTATGTAATGATTTCTTTGCATTGCTACGTCGCTGCCTCTATCAAGCTTTTTTTAATATAGGAAGTCAAACAAGCAGACGAATTTCCTGGTGAAAAGAAATACCTGAGGATTGTAGGTACAAAATAGGTACGGATAATGCGTAAATAAGTATATCAAAACCTGCCTTCCAAATTGGAACATGACAGTGCTAAACACTGACGTTTTAATCGTAGGTAGAACCTTACTGCTCGACCTGACTAACAGATTGCATTATTAATTAATATAAACATGAGTAGTGAGTGTATAACTTATTTAATATCAATAGTTGGCAGGTACGTTAACTGGTCTTTGACATTATTATGATTTCTCTGTTAGTATTAGCATAAAACAGTCATATCTGTACTCATATATTACATTTAGTAATGATTAGAAGATTAATGAAGTACCTACTTACATACATATAACTTTTACCGCGGGTTCATTGCTATATCTCTTTCTACAATAATTGATACTCGTCTTTGTCCTGTTTTGGTTTAAAGGGCAGTAACTTAGTCAATCGACAGCGCATTGGTATCTCATTAGAATAAATATCTTTACGCTAAGTACCTTGAGGGGCGAGTGAATATCAACTGCCAAGTAACACGTTCCTTCCTGCACAGTCAAAAAAAACTGTTTTGATAAAAAGACGCTGGTTTTGGAGACTCTTGTTTCCCCGTGTTGGTCCAAGCTCCATTGCAGAATAGACCATCAGGCAGAAAGGCTCTGCCAGGCAACTCGTAAAAGGCGAGCATAGGCCTACCGTCACTAGCACTGTGGCATCTGTGGATTGGTATCACCGCCTTACCTATTCAACTCGGAGTGTAAGGTAGCCGATAAACTTACTCTTGTTTAAGGTCTAACATCCCGGTCTCAGGTTGGTAACGCACCATTATCAACTTTGTTGTCTCTAGGCGGCGTGATTTTCTTACCATCGAAAAATACGCCTTCTTGTTTGCCTTCCAATATCATAAAAAAACGTTCGGGTAATATCCAGGCGACTTGATCGTAAAAATGTCAACCTTAGAACCCATGGTATCTACATCCATCCACATTCGCATTGTGTATCTGTTTTAACTAATTCCAAAAAAGGAGGAGGTTCTTTATTCGACTGGATTTTTTTAAATTTTTTTGTATGCTTATGACGCTATTACTCGGCCATTAGTCAACCGATTTTGATGGTTCTTTTTTAAAAACATAGGTCATGATTTCGAGGTGGTCCCATATTTGTTTTATTATGATAGATGAGTTCGTCAAGATAAGTGATAAATTTATGTATTACGAGGATTAAGTATAACTCAAAAACTACTAGTAGGTTCTTTATAAAATTTATGTGGTAGTATTTCGGAAACATTTGAATTAATGAATGAATGAAATGAATTTGAAGAAAAGAATTATGAAATCGCGACGTGGTAGTTGGTACCCTATGAAATAGAGTAGGTTTTTCGGTTGCACTGCGTTTAATTACGACAATAATCAATATTTCATCTGCAATTTTTTTCACGTTGCCGAACTAACAGAGTATTATGCCTTTACTCATTGTTTCACTTTCTTTTAATTCCATTTTCTCTCTGATCTCGCTGTTGGGAATGCTTTCAGTATTATTTTTAGTAAATAAAAAGTAATTTATAATACTCATTAAAATATAGACATTTAGGTAGTAAATATCAGTTAACTATTGCTATCATCAAAGTGATTATGAAAAATTAAAGAGCTTTAAAATAAAAATGTAAGTTGTTTACTTGTAATTAAAACATGTAAATAGGTGTATTACTTGTAATCTGATGAAACTAGTTACTAATTCGAAGTTTTTGTAACGGGAATTCATGATTTTCTTACAATATCATTCAAGGCTAAAAAATAGACGTTTTTATTATTGTTAAATATTTAATTCACCTTCAACCACTAAATATTTGATCATCATAATCACACCATTCCTTGAAAAATCAATACTTATGGGCTTTTCGGGCTCAATGTCAGTACATATATTATAATAAATATTCACATTAGTAACTAGATGTTAAAAAATATTAAATATTTTATATTACGAATGTTCTTTTATAAGGTCTGGTACTAAGTATCAAAGACATCATAATGTAGCTGACGACATCGAGCGGCAGTTCTAAGCAAGTGCGGTTTATTATTCCTTAGCTCCTAACACCCCATGACCCCCTGGTCGTGCGAGTAAACTACCGAGTTGTAGGCAAAAAGTACACCCCCCACGCTTACGCTTTTAAACCTCAAGCGTCCAAGTACGGGGAATATGAAATTTTCGAAATGATAAAGCCGGTAAATAATAACTGCTATACGCCGGGCACGCCGGCCTTCTAATAGTACGGTTCACAAAGAAAAGGAAAATAACTTTTTTAATGCTTTTTAATTATAAAGATGGGCACTAAATGCCATGCCGTTTGTTCAGCGTGGCTCCCAACGATCTCAGTCGAGGAGAGGGACACTAAAAGCATTACATTCACAATCACCATACTTATATTCTTTTTTATGTCATTTATGTGCTAAGCCATGTCAGAAGAAGTTGACATGAGTTCTACGAGTGTACATTGAACTAAGCTAAAAAAGCACTTATGAGGTCAAAACAGTAGTAGTCGCATATTTCAACTCCAAGGAAGAATCATTTTTTTCAACAGTCTTAGTGCTTTGAATGGGAGATGGCAAAAGTGCATCAAACTAGATAGTGATTACGAAATAAATAAATATAGAAAAATAAAAATACAACTGATTTAGTATGTGTTTATTTCTTGGTTAGGCCGCCCTCATAATTCCGGAGATTTTTTGTTTTGTACAGCGGTTGTTTCTCATCTTATGCTAACAAATACCATATATACCTAGTGAGTGTATTGATTGCAAATGTTAATTATGTTAATTATAATCATATCTACGAGACCATAACGTGGTTGTTTATGTAAATGTGAAATGTCAATGTGTATCTAGTTTTTTTATATTTTCTATACTGTTTTTAATATAGCCTGCAATGTACTGCTGGTCTCGACTGTAATCAAATTGTGGGGCTGGTTGTACCACAACTTCTACTATGTTATGAAATTTATAAAAGTAACAAACTAACTATTAAAGTATCTTCACGCCCATATCCCCGAAGAGGTAGGCAGAGGTACAACCAAGGCACCCACAACTAGCCGAAGACACTAAGTCCCACAATGTGATAGGTGACAAGCCTATCGCCAACCGGGCACATTTCCAATCCCGACCAACATTTTTTTTATTAGAAAATTGGAAAAATCCAATTTTCTTTTCGTTGGCCGTCCCAGGATTCGAACCCGGGACCTCATGCAATCAAGTCCAACACCCGGACCGCTAGACCACAGAGGCGACTAACTATTAGAGCTACTTTAATGAAAAAAAAGGAAAAAAATAAAGCAAGATAGCGGTCTCTCCGCTACATTGGATCTGTGGGGAATGGGTAGTGGTACCTTTTATGTTCTAGTAGTATGAATATGAATATGAATGTATGACTTAACCATCCATAGATTCGCACTTATTGATTTGATAAAAAAAGGTTTAGTTTTAGTTTTAAAAATGGGTAACCCCCAAGTTTTATTGGTATATTTTACACCTACTTACTAAGTTTAAACAGCATAGCTCTTACAGTTTCGAAAATGAAAAGTTTGTTATGGACGGACAGACAGACAGATAAACAGAGATGACGAATCTATAAGGAGCTACGAAACCTCTAGTACCATTTACGTTCTAGTATGGCGTAATGAAATTAAAAAAGTACCTAACTGTTGGGCTAGCACCATTTAATAAAAAAGAAAGAAAAAAATTACATAAGATAGCGGACTCTCTACCACAACGGAACTGGGGATGATAAGTACATTTAAGTTTTAGTACGTTATGTAAATAATAAAAGTGAGTAGATATTTCGATATTGTTACAAAAAAAGTAGAAATTTGACGCAAGATATTTTAGCGTGTAGCTATTAAGAAATTAGCTACATCATTTCCTTTATCTCTACAATTTAATCATATTTTTTTAAAAACGTATAAAAACACTTTTTTGCAGTTAGTACCAGGGCAGCAGCAGGGTTCGTGTGTCTGCTTTCACATTACCCACTCGCAACGTAAGGCGGGGTACTACACCCCAACCGCCCGCTGCGCTCCTAGTGCCTACACCCCGCTTTTTATTCCTTCCTGCCGTCGAAAGTAATCAATTTGCGACTTAATTAATTAAGAAAAAAGCTTTGTTTGTCTGTATTTGACGACCAAGGAGGTGTGATTCCTTTAACGTTACAACAAAGATCAGGACAATTTTTAAAGGAAGATTGTTGTGTTCGAGAAAATTAAGAAATGTTCACAAACACAATAACAACAAAATAATTAAACATTTAGCAGTAATGTACCTTTGTTCGACTTGTTCACGGATTTTTCAATTAGCTTATGAGCCAAGTGCGTCGCAATCTGCGAAATATTGTAAAAATGAATAGCCATAAAAGTAGACTGAAGTTTTGACAGTGAGATTATGTATATTACATATTGTGAAAAGCATTCATGATCTTAGTTAAGGGTAGCTGTACGCTAATACTAAAAAAGCCTATTAGTCAAATGATAAAATCCAAGTCTTTGAAATGTGAGTTTTATGTCAGTACATTCTTAAGATAACCGCTTTAATTGTTGATCGAATTTCATAGAGTTGCATTAACAGAATATTTAAAAAATGCACTAAGACCAAATCTTTATCTATCTCAAAGCTGCCATGTTTACTTTTTTAATATCAGATATCTAAGAATACGTGTGTTATATTTTATGAGGTAAAAATATACACAAAAATAAAAAACCGCTCCCTCACAAGCCAAATGTAAATAAATATTTTTGCAAGCTCCATTGCAATTTCATAGCCTCAGGTTTATTCCTAGAAAATAACGTTATTAACTCGTGCGCTAGTATCATATGAAAAAAGGACAACAGATAATGAAAAATCCTAAGCGCTCTACGGCTAATTTATCAAAACTAGTAATGTATATGTTAATTTAGAGATGTATAATGTGACCCAATTCCGTAATGCCGGTTTCCTCGCGGCAAATACTTTTCCTTTAGTTTCGCTCGGCCCGATATCGTTGTTATCTAGTTAGGGCGGTCGACAAGGGTACGAAGGGTCCGGCTAAGTACAGGAGGTAGGCTTGCGTGCCGAGTACACTATTTATATCAGTATCGCCACCGGTCTTATCTAAAGCGTTTTTCTTAGCGCTGACATGTAAGGACGTAATCATATACTACGTAAGAAATTCTTCATGCATTTCAAATAAACCAATTAAGAAAAAGATTATGAAATAAAAATAGCTAAATTTAGTAAATCTGCTAAAAATTAACTTCGATTTCATATTATAAACAAAAAAAAAACTTGAAATCAAATGAAAATTATTTAAATGTGTTACCTGATTTGTTGTGTATGTAATTAGTTGGTACTAGTTGCAACAAATATTTCAGCATACCATTATACTCTATTACATTGTGTTGTGCAAATATTGCAACATTTACAAAAATAAAATTTTAATGTTGTAAGAATGTGTACAATGAAGTAGGTATAAATAACTCAAATACCATTTGTCGGAATTGGATTGAATTTGGTTCCGTAGCGACAATGAAAAAAATCAGAAAATCCGTCAATAGCACATACAAGTTCCGGTCTGAAGTCCTGAAATAGCCTATTAGACATAGTATTATATTGCAGAGTTTTCTTAGTAGAGTTAGTATATACATTGTTTTCGTAGTTTTTCGTATAAATATCTGGATCCATTTTAATACATACGTAAGAGAATGATTCTTAAACTTATCAGTTAATTAATAAGGGGTACATTTAGTGCTCTTAATTAGTAACCAATGCTACGAATGAAAAGTATTTAGAACTAGTTATCTAAACTAGTGGTCACCAGTTGGTCGAAATTCGACCATAATAAATTTTAATGTCTTGTTGATAAGAACGCCATCTTCATTTCTCAAGACCAACTACTTTGTTTCCAAAGTAGTACTGGCTGTATATGGGAAGATTCTTTTTTATTTTATCTTCGCTTTTCTTTTATTCTGACCGAAGGCTAAAACTGGGTATAAGGTATTGTATCCTCGCACGCTGAAACCAATTAGGCTATATATGATCTGAGGAGTAATAAGTTTTTTCGTAATAATTTCCTTTGATATTCTTATTTTCGTTCCACGACCCTTCGTATTAATGGTTCATGTTACAGATGTTATTAAAATTGTTTCGCTATTTATTTATGAGCAGGCAGGGGTTTAAATCACTACTGGATAACTTAGCAGAGTGTTAGGACTGAAGAATTTGTTTGTTCCATCCTACATCTTTAGAATAGTTGAGTTATAATTTGGATGGCATGAAACAATAACCGGAAATATAAATGATAGAATTGTGATGAGTTGTAATTTGACTTGCACCAGTATCGTTAATTAGGGAATAGACTTTTTCATTAGGTGTTCGGCTCGCAACGACTCTTCCGAATTAATAACCCCTTTGCATGCTGCAATTAGATCAATGCTTGCCATTGTTATATTTCGGCACTATTGGTGTTAGTGATTATAGGTGCGTATTTTGAGATCAGAAAATCCGTCTGTTTGTGTAGATTCCTATAGCAATATTTAGCAAGAGTTAATCAAAAATAATAAGCGATGGTTCGTGATATAAACCCGTAAACCTCGGGTAACAAATATATATTATATAAAACTTCTTTGATTAGTGTGGAGTAATAATATAAAACATATAATATATTATGTTTCACTATAATAGACTAGGATATCAAAAGCGGAAAGGCAACAAACTTCTTTGTTTACTACGGGTGGTGGGTGCTCTTAGGTATATTTAGGGCCCGAGGGTCGGATGGATCCATATTGGACATTTTGTATAAGTGTGGACCCCGATCCCAAGGCAAATCCCTTTTGGACCCTTTATCCGAAAGGACCGTGCCGTCGCTTCGTATTTGCGGATTTTTAAGGTAAAAATTTATACGTGGGTACCCGGATCCTATAGAGGCTCTAGAGTTTAATTTATAATGGAGTTGAATGGAAGAAATTGTGTGCTATTTTATTATACAAAATTAGTGTTTTAGAAAGTTTGTTCATGATCATAGGATAGTCTACGCTGTTTTGATCAAATAAATTAAACTGAGTTAACTAACATAATTCATACATTTTCTTTCTTGTCACCTGAAGGTGTAATTCCTATCAATCGTCAGATTTTTCGTTCAACGTTTAAAACTCTTTTGGAAATGCGATCGTACTTACGCGAACACATAGGGGAGGTAACGCTAGCTACATATTTTTTTTGTTTATTTCCTTCAAAGGTTAAGAGTGGAAAAAGCAAAGTTTAAATAAAAGTGACTCGGTGCGAGTCAGACTTGCCTTTGAAGGGTTCCGTGGTATTAGGCATAGTCTCAGTGTATGTCTCTTATGACGTAATTGAGACTATACATATATATATACATATATATATATATACACATAATTTTGCCGGGAATGCATATTTGCCCGGATGGCGATTGACTTGGCTCCTATTATTGTGGGACTTAATGTCTTTGGCTAGTCATGGGTTCCCGTGTAGTGCCTCCTCCTACCTCTTTAGGTATACGGGCCTGAAGATACGTTTTTCCATAGTTATATGTGTAAATATTAAGACTTATACTATTTGAACAGATTTTACATGATTGTAACTTTTCACCAGCGAAAATATCTATGTTTTTAATAGTAATTGTACTGATTGGAGTAAAAAACTGATATCCTCGTTGGTGGAAGGGTTAACGCATACGTCTAAAGCAAACGACAAACTGCGAGGCTCGGGTTCGATTTCCGACGGAGGCAGATATTTGAGTGATGTACATTTACATGACTGTATTACCGGGTCTTCGTGTTTATTAAATTTAATTATTATTCCAGTGTATATTGAAGTAATAATATGTTTTTGTTATCATTGTCTTATATTTATAACACAGGCATATAATTACTTTAAGCTTACGTCAATTTGTGGAACTTGTTCATGAATGTTTATTTACTATTCATTCTTTTATTTTTAAATCCTGTTCCAACCAATTTTCGTAAAATGTTTTCATTGTGATGTACATCATATATTTTTATTTGATTATCAATATACTATTTTGAAGTTTGAGGCACACGCGTTTTACCACCTTAGAAGTATTTATCTCTCAATCAAGTGACTTTCAGAAAAAAACAGTAATATGAACTTCCTCATGTCCTGTTCATGTTGGGTGGGAAATATTTTATTCGTGAATAAAAATAGTATAGTGGTTTACACATCTAACTACTAAGCTTTAACCATGGACGTAGTGAATATGTTGGCTGTGAGATTCGGAGGGATAGACGGACATGTTTAATATTCGCCATTCGGCTACGGAACATTAAAATAATTGGGAAAACTCAAATTTGCACGACAATTATTTATCAACTGAGTATGGTAGTATCAACTAATGTGAAACATTAAATAAAAAAAATGTTTGATAAAACAACACACAAAGTATATAATATATTTGATTTTGTCTAATGAATTCTTAGTCACAAAACGAGACAACTCCTAGCGGAGAATGTAAATTTGTGTTCTCAAATAGACATAATTACGCAAAAATTATGTTCTTTTGCTTGCCAATGAATAAATAAACTGTGTTTAATTTGACTGACAAATGATACATTCCATCATCATCAGCGGGAGTAGGCCTCCCCAAAACAGCTCCACAAGTCACGGTCACCAGCCGCTTGTATCCAGCGACTACCCGCGAGTTTGACTAGATCTTCAATCCACCGGGTGGGAGGTCGTCCAACACTAGGTCGAAAGGCACTTTATCTTATTTAAAATAACTACGTTAATAAAACCAACTTCAAAACTAAAAAGTAAGAAATAATAAAGATTTAGTATTAATTATATACTAACTATTACTTATATGTGCTATTTACCAATAGGTTTGAAGTCGGTGCTAAGCCTTAAACTATTTATTATATTAAAAGTAAGTATTAAATTGGATTGGCGCCGATTTCAAACCTATTATTAAATGGCAATAAAAATATAAAATCTATAGTTGCAATTCTAATGCTACAAAAATGTAGTCTCGCTACATTTTAGTACCGAGTTTATCAAATATAATTATTTTTACAGAATCTGTATACATTATAACATTAAATCAGTTAAAAGAGCATTGTATAATTTTTTCTCGGTTTGTAAAATTCAACCAACCCAAATTCTATGTTTACGTATTGATATTCGTGTATATAGTATGTTTCTGAAAGATACATACAGTAAGTTTAGTATGTTTTATTGTTTTATATATGTATGTTACAGTATGTTCAGCTTTAAAAGGAATTTTTCGCATTCCGCTAAATATATCTGACAATCATATGTTGCTATAAGTATCCTACAAGCACGCTGTAGTGTACTTTACTATACTTAATATTAAAAGTCATTTAATAGATTTTCCCATTTAAAATTAACACAGATCAACAATAAATCCTAAAATGCTCAAATTATGATCTATTTTCCAGATAAGTCGTACAGTATCTACTCTTTGACTTTTATACTTCTATACGTAGGTACAT
>NJDC01007635.1:373739-391922 GCA_002245475.1 Calephelis virginiensis
ACCTATACTCGCTTTTTATGAGCTGCCTGACAGGAAGGCAGATTGGCCATTCTACAAGGTAGCTCGGACCAACACTCAGTTTCACAAAACTCTAAACCATTAACTAGTACGATACTTCTTGTAACCAATTTAATTATTCAAATATGTATGTTTATTTCTATTAAATACATTAAAACAATTAGCACGGCGCGGATAAAACCAATACATCAATCAATCTATCGATAATTTAAGTATGTTTCTAGTTACTATATCATAATAACTTTACAACAGCTCTATCTAAGCCAGAAGTTCAGACTCTATAAATGGCAATAGTTTCTCGCTGTCAGAAAAACTATACGATTTTTTTAGTATAGAAATAAAAATATGCAGGTGGACATCCTGATGGTAAGAGTGTTACGCTCGTAGACATCTAAGATAACAGAGTGCTACCAACCGGGAGCCCAAGGACATGCATTGTCTATACAAAGTATGCCCTAGGATCAACAAACACAGTGTATTGCTTAAAATACTTTAAGCAATCAATAATTTTCTCTTAAGTCAAATCAGTATTACGGACACGTTCTTTTCAAACAATGTTTTAAAGATGATATAAAATTTAAAATTATGATTTCTTAGAAAGACTATTATTTTTTGCAGTTTAATGTTCAATTGATGTAATAATTCGTAACAATATTCTCCACAGGTAAAACAGCAATTTTATTTAATAAAGAAAAAAAATTGGAACAAAATTTAAAAATGAAAAACTTTTGTCATAACTATTTGAAGTCAATCCCACCTATCTACTATTGTAAGTAGGTGTCAAAAGTCAAATCAAGATTTTCAAAATTAATGAGTAAGTTGTAAAATCGATTTTTTAGGTTAATTTGCCCCTTTCTGGGGCCGGCTAAGACCTTTAGGCCATGCTGCCACGATTCTTTTTTTTCCAACTCAGGTAAAATTGACGAAGTCGTCATAAACATCCATCTTGGAATCATTAATAGCATCTTTCGGAAAAATAATTATGTAATTGCGACGCGACGTGGTAACTTATAAAGTAGTTGTAGTCGGTTTTTGCGGTTTTACCGCGCTTAAATATTTTTATGATCAGTCATTATTTAAGCAGATACCAAACACCTCTTATCATTTGTGGTTATTAAAATAAAATAATCGATTCAAGGCAGACAAAAACATTTGTCGTAGCGTCAAAGATTATCAAAATAGAAAAATAGTTTAGACTACCGCAATAAATGAATGGTGGTCCTTTTTAAAATATATTTACATTAGAAAGTATCTGGTATGTACTGGTTGAGAAATTTTATATAAAATATTTTTAATAATTACCGTGAAATTGTTATGTTTCTTGGACTCAGGGCCTAATTAACCCATGTCCTTTGCTGCTAAGCCATTTGTTAATTAGTTAGTAGTGCCTTAGTAAATTTACCCCCAGCGGATACCCTAATCCTAAACTACAACACGACGTGATCGAGCACTGAAGTCAGCTAAAAAAATAAGATGATGATATCAATCTGTGATAATCGTTCTTAGACGAAGTGTGTCACTGACTAGTTGAATAATCCATAAATCTAAATTTTTAGTTTTTTCCTGCGGGCGTTGAGCCTTTACATCAATGCTAACAAAAATATTTACAGTGAGTGTTCTATAAATCAAAACTACTTGCTACAGCCAGTTGGAAAATAAGTCTGAAGAAACTGTAGCAAAACGAAAAAAATCAAAAGATTTAAATGTAAAGTTTTTCAGTTGTGCTTGAAAACACCTAAAAAAACTATACTAACATTTTTTCTCACACATTTTCTTCGGCTGTATAGATTCGAGGCATAGGTGTTACGTCAAAACGTATAAAAGAAAAAGAAAAACTTAAGGGGGAAACTCAGAAAAGCATTACAAATAGGACAACCTCACAAAGTTTCATTTAACGTCGAAGGAGTGAGGGGCGACGCCATACATGTACTCGGATCTAGAAAAAGTTATAATAACATTAATGTAGGTTCTTTTGACAGCTCTCCGGTCGTCGTTAGCAGCCCTGTGCTCTGTATCTTGTCATAATCTCTTAGGGATGAGCTGGGTAATATCGATATTAGTTATTTTGATAAAATATTGCACTTTTATTTAGCTGTCTAATTTATTTCACAATATACCTAATCTAAATTACAATTGGGATGTTTTAAAATATACAAAAACTAAACCGCAATTTTTCGTATAAAAAGGTTACTATTTACTTAATTATTAGTATTATAGTATTTACTTAATAAAACGTTCAGGTATATTTATTGACGTACATACGAATAGTAACTAAAATTATAAAATCGCGACGTCGAACCTGCCGAAATGGGTTAGGTTTGTTGCAGTTTTGTTACGCTTAGATATACTCTGGAAATATGTAATATAGATAATAATTTCCATAAAATTTCTGAATTAAGTAAAAAGACAACAGGTGTTTTCGTCGCATTTGAAACTCTCTTTGTTATTATCCATTTTACACATTAATAGTTCACTACTGCCGGGCTTAACTATCAAATAGATATGAATGTGTACCTATATTTTCTACGAGTATGTTTCAAGCGCTTTCTTAGTTGCCTTATTATATATCCAACTTCTCAAACCTTTAAGTAAACGTAACGTTCCTACGCAGCAAAACTATAAAAACATTCTTTATCGATAACAATAATCGACACATTCCCAACCTACCACATCACTAATTACGCAGACGGCAGCGGGTCGTACCAAGGGTACGGTCGTCTCTGAATTTTTTCCTCAACACCCAGCCACCCCAGGGGGAGGGTTACCTCCCGGACCCTTCTTAACATTTTCCTGGCTCGAAGGCACAAGACGTCGGGCTTATATGGACCCATGGTACTTGAGTTATATACTTTTTTGGGTTTGCTTGGACCTTTTGAGGCCTCTCATGTCAGGGGCCTATGTAACCCATTTCAGTGAGGATTTGACCTTTATAGCTTAGGCTACATATAAAACATGGAATCTTGCTATTTGGAATAGAAAACTTATACTTTATTAACACTTTTATAAGTTTTTATGCTTTTGTTAATATGTAGTAATTTACAGGACTGTAGACAGTCATTATAATGTATGGTTCTTTCTTTTTTTTGTTAGAAAATTTCTTCTTCCAAACTTTATATCGCTCTAGTCAATACAATGATTCAAAAGACGTTTTTGTTCAGTTTATTTTTCGTTATCCGTTTTTCTCCTGTCTACTTTTACTCCAGAACGAGAACCAAAACAAAAAAGTTTTATTTTTATCTTTAATTGCAGTTGTAATATGTTCAAGAAGTGGCTATAAATATAATATGTAGCTTTTTAAACAATTTTGAAAATACTGAAACTTCACAAAATACCTATCTACTTTTAGACAGCCACGCTTTATTATTGATGTATAGTTCTTGCCAACAATACCCTCATCCCCAAAGCGTTAGGTAGAGGTTTAACTAGGACGCCCCCGGTTAACCTTCAATATCGTCAATACTTGTATGTTGTTGAAATTGTGTGAAAAAAAATCTATAGTAACTGTTCAGTTCACATTTGTTTAAAATCAACAAACAATGATTTTTTTTGTATTTTAGGCTACTTAATAAATAATGAACCTCGTTATTAAAATAAATAAGTAATTTCGTCCAATAAAACAAAACATAGACATAAATAATTATTTTTTATATATATGGTCTAGCGGTCTAGGTGTTGGATTTGACTTCCGGGTTCGATTCCCGGGTCGGGCAACTGAAAGAAAATGTGGTTTTCCAATTTTCTAATAAAAAAATGTTGCTCGGAATCGAATACGTGCCCAGTAGGTCGTGGGCGCCCTGGTTGTACCCTCTGTCTACCTCTTTGGAGATATAATGTGAAGATACCTGTTATAATGTTTGTTACGCTTAAGTACCCATTAATTGAATTGAATTAAAAATTTAATTTCTTTAAAATGTTTAGTAATTAATTATAAGTTTATTCTCAACCAAAAGTTTAATAACCGCATAAGAGTGGCACTCTTTTTTTTCTTTTTGGCACCAGTTTTTTATGCATAAGCTAATGACGACAACCCAATCACAACCGCAGAGTAAACCTAGTTGTCAAAATTAAAGCACAGTGAAACTGCAAAAAACTGTCTTCGACTTCAATAAGGAAATCATCCAAATAAATAAAAATTAAGTATTTACCTCTTTTTCCCTGGGATACCATCTTCAGATCCAGACTTGATGGACTGCTTTGGAAATATGCTTTTTTAAAAAAAGGAATTTTAATCGGTCCCGAAATGATTGATAAATCGATTAACATACAAAACAAAATAGGATTCGCACATACAACCTCGGTTGTATGTGCAGCAACTTTTCGAAGTCGTTTAAAAAGTGAGGTTCACAAATGAGTTTGTTGTCTGCACCTGTATATATTTTGTGCCTGAGTACATTCGGCTTCACGTTGGTTGTACTCTGCCCACCTTTTCGGGGATATGAGCCTTAAGATATATACATTTTTAATTACAGTTCTATCACTATGGTACTAAATAATTAGTGATCATATTTGACATATCCTTAAAAGAAAAATAACAACTGAGTAATTATACATTTTGAAACCGGAAATTTCAAACTAGAAAAGGAATCAATACCTATTAATGCTTCAACAAATCGGTAATTATAATTATCGATATGGCTTTTGCCAGAGTAAGATAAGCCTAGGTGCTGAAGTTCGTAGTCGAAAATAAAAAAAATATGCAATTTCTATATTTCTGAATAATTTTAACTAACCTATTGTTAAAAACTTTTGTACTCGTATCTATTTATACTTTTACTTTAAACCATACCTTTTTTAAAACCCTGTTTATAAATATAAACACAGACCTCAGTATTAATATATAACTTTATACTTTATAGTATATACTATACTATACTATATACTATACTATACTATATACTATACTATACTATATACTATACCTATATACTTTATACTATTAAACTTTTGAGCACATAAATTAAAGCAAACAATGGTATGCGCTTTTCATTTATCGAGGAAATGCATTTCACTGAAGGGAAAAATAATAAACTAAAGCAATAATAAGCAATAATAAGCAGCAATAATAGATTGTAGTTTTAAAAAAAAGCACCCAGTGAAAACTTTAATATTTAGCTAAGTATTCATAACTTCAATTTTAACTTGTGAATACCTAACTAAACATTTAAATATTATTTACTTTAATTGGTCATTGTAGATGTCGCTTTTGCATCAAAAAGATGTCATTTATTAGTGATGCACAAATAATATTTATGGTACATACAGGGATGATTCTGCTATCGTCGGGAGATCTACCAGCTTGCTTTCTAACTCATACATAAAGAAATGTTTGTAGGTATTTATTACGCAAAAGTTAATTTGATGGAATGGACAAATAATCATTAAAAAAGCAATAAGCACTTAGTTATTTTGTTGCTGCAAATTTTTTGTCCTTATTATGCCTACAATAACTTTTTTTACCTAATCCAAAAAGGAGGAGGTTCTCAATTCGACTATGTTTTTTTGTATGTTTTAATTATACACATATAGAGAAAATAGCCCAAAATCATAATAATGTAACGATATCATAATAATGTTATATCGTGGTTAAAATCTTTGCTTATCTTTTATTTTAAACCAACTTGTGTTAAAACTACATCCCATACTTTTTATATGAGTCTTAAAACCCTTTGTGTAAACATTAGGCGTGTCAGTGACTATGCCATGCATTATGGTAATGGGACGCTGTTTTCAAGCTTGAAACTTAGTATATGATGATACTTTAATATTATAGCTATGTGGCTGTGTGCACGTCCCTTAAGTGCCTCTGTCATGAGGCAAAAGGCGAACAAAGTAGCGAAGGCCTTCCCGCCTACACTTCTGGTTCGAATAGCCACCGAGGCAAGGGCAAACTTTGATACCCTGTAACCTCCACCCCGTTCTGCCACCCTAGTACCCGAGCCACCCTCGGGCTTTGAGGACGTCTTTGAGCGAACTTTAGCGGGAAAACCCAAATTCAAGTTGCCTTCGTCCCGATTACGATTTGCAGACTCTTTGAAATGTTGTTTACCTAGTGATAAAACGGTTACATTAATTGGACGATCATTGTAATGATAACATTTTTAATTATTTATACGGGATACTCACGATCTCTTTTTATTTTATTTGTCGATATTTCGGCCTAGTTGCATAGGCCGTGGTCACGACGGGACTCTGTCAGTCCCGTTAAATAATTAAAAATGTTATTAATTCGCGACGATTTAAGTTTAAAATCTTACATTGTAATGATGTCAAAATATCACTGGTTTAATAAAAATAACACGCATTACAAGTAAAAGGCATCACACGTGATTTTGTCTGTTACCTGTAAAAAAATTAGGGCTAAAATCAAACAAATTAATAACACCCGACAAAAAGACCATAAAAAAGTACATAAGAACCCTTTCGATCACCTTCCGCCTGCGAAAAAATCCATACCTATCGAAATCGGTAGATTATGTTCAAAAGCTATGTGTAAGTTTTAATAAGTACAGTGGTTATATAAGGATAGTACATTGTTAAGGGATGTACACACCACAATGATGCTACAGACAGACAAACAGACACACACAAACGCGTTAAATTTATTAAACCTCTCTTTTTCAAAGTATAAACTTAACGTCTGCTTATTATGATTTACCTAATATCTTATAAAAGTATGTAAAATATTTCCCTTGGTCATTGCATTACGCTTAAACAAATGAATGAATTCCAATAATTCTTTTTTGTGGTGCTATTTATTGTCAGGAAAAAGTTCTTATGAAAAAAATATTCGTAACAACAACAGGACAACGTCAGTGGGCTCAGCTAGTAATAAATGTCACGCATACACCAAATTACATGGCATGATTAGCAAATCTGGATAATCGCATACACAGATAAGTAATCTACTTATTATACTTATAAGTGATTCCAAAACTTTGTTTTTTCGAAAATTGCGCGGACACGGAAAGTTTATGTGTAGGAGAAGTGCGGAACGCTAATATTTTTTAATAATAATGCTTATAAAGTACATTAAATCAATAAATAAAACATTACCCACACTACCATGCATTTGACACACACAAACAAATATATTGATGATAACGATAAAAGATCACAGATGGCTCATCAAAGTTTGGAAACAAAGTAGTTGGTATTGAGACATGAAGATGGCGTTCTTATCAACAAGATATTAAAATTTATTATGGTCGAATTTCGACCAGCTAATTAAAGTAATTGTAGAGAGATGTACTCACACAGTTTAAAGTTGAAATAGAAGGCTCACTCGTTTCGTAATTTGTTTATTCTATCTATACGGATTTCAGTTCGATTCTTGAGTTGTGCACACATTTTATGTACTTAGATGAAAGAAACGTGTATATTTTATTATATGAATATTTGTAAATGAACTTGGTAATTAAAGTAAACTTTATATAAATGTGATTATTAGTTTAATTGGCAAGAATTTCAATAGCCTTACATAGCATTAGGAAAACAAATAGGCGTAGTGTCTAAATAGTTGTATGGCTGTTAGTTTGCGATACAGCCTATTTTGACTGAATGAGCTAATAAAGTTCTATGCTGCATTCCCAACTTGCGGGCGGGGTGTGAAGTGTAAGCGAGGTGAAATCATATGCAAGTTTAGCATCGTTTACTACTGGAATACGCTAAAAGAGAGCGAATTTGTATACAATTTGAGCGCAGTAAAACTGCAGTAACCGACTGTGATATATCTGATATATAAAATTCTCTTGTCACAGTGTGTGTGGTTGAACTCCTCCGCAACGGCTTGACCGATTTTCATGAAATTTAGTGAGCATATTGAGTAGGTCTGAGAATCGGCCAACATCTATTTTTCATCATTGAGAGAGTGAATCACAGCAAAAAGAATAGCAGAACAATGTCTGCCGGGTCATCTAGTTTGATATACGACGTTATCGTTCACAAAAACTAAATATTTTCTTCGACTTTCCTGACATTCCATCATCCAGATTGGTGGCAATGAGACTACTTCGCAAATACGCTCTTTCACATTATAAAGAATTTTAAAAATTGATAGATTGTGTCAGTCAATACGGTCTAGGCTCTGATACAAGTATTTAATAAGGTATCCATTTGTGCGAGTTTACTTTAAACTGAAATGAAGATGGCATAACGAATGGCGACAGAGATAAGTCGATAGAATATATTAATTTAGCTTTTTTGAGAACAACGGTTACTTTTGATCTTTATGAGTTCGAAAATAATTAAAAATTAAAAATTTTTAATTAACGCCTGTCACGCGGTCAAACCCTTTAAAAGTTATGATGCCACAGACATACACACATAACTTATAATACCTTTCTTTTTTTATTTGCTTTAGTTAAGCTGCAAAGATTACGAAACATAAAACCGTAACTTTTGAATTACGCTCTATCAGCTAGCTACCCCTAGTTTTTTCATCATGTCGTTGTCATCAAGTTCATCATCATTAGGAAAACATGAACAAATCTAATTAAACCGAATTAAATGAGTCCAACTCGATTGGTTTACCAATAGGCGTTCCAAAGGTCCATCATCAGACCAACTCAGTTGTACCAGCATTTGTTAATTTGAATGTTTTGATGTTAAAAATCATAATGCATCGGTAAGAAGTCTGTATTTATGTTATACTGGCTGTTCCGCGGCGTTGCTCGCGTGGTTAGTGGTCCCACAGGAACATTTTTTCGGGATAGAAACGATCCTATGTGTTAATCCAAGTTACCTTCTATGTGCGTGCCTTATTTCATGAAAATCGGTTCAGTAGACAAACAAACATACAAACTTACGCATTTATAATACAAATAGGGTTATGTTATATTATATGTATGTGTTGGTCCGGGTCCGCTAAGTAGAATGGACCATCTGCCTCTCTACCAGGCAGCTTGTAAGAAGTGAGCGCAGATCGATATATAGGCCATCAGTAACAATATCAATGGTGGTAGAGTGGTATGCAGAAACTTGACCAGATCCACCGCCTTACCGATTCCTGTCGCTATAATGACTCTTGTCATGTTCTAGTTTCAGTTGGTTTAAGTTTTAGCCCTGATGATGCTGTATAAGCGAAACCGGTAGGCTATATACAAAATAATAAATTATAAGTGATACTTAAAAAAGTACACGTGTTTATTTGTATAAAAATATGAATATTTGGAAGTTTTACCAAGCGCCGACGATGGAAAATATTAAATATTCCAGTTTGAAGGTTGGACATCCAGTAAACTTCCACTATAAATCTGTCATCTTGGTCTCAGGACAGCGATGCATCTGTAACATCTTTAAAGTGTCTTTAGAACACGATTGTCTCTTTTGATCAGGAGAGAAAGAAATGTAGGTTATTATTTCGATGTGATCCAAAGCAGTTTGTAAATTTTCATGTACCTTGACGTCGTCATTCGTCAAGGTGTAGTAGTACTATTTAAATTATGCGCTTCGGTTATATTCGTCAAGCTTCGGAAATCCAAATGTATTTTAAAAATACCTGTACATAGAGTTGTCATTACATAATTAATCATTTCGCTTAAATTTAGATTAGGTCAGCCAATATAAAAATAAAAGTATCAAGTGTAAAAAGAGCAAAAAGTGTAAAGCCGAAGCGCATAATTTAAGCAGTAGTACTATACATGAATTGCTTAAAGCCTTATTAAATGTGATTCCATAAAAAAACGGATCTTGATGAAATTTACAGAGGATTTCAAACCGGCTTTTCGAAAAGAAAACTTTCGAAGTGGTACCTACTGCGCTTAAATATTGTTACAAACTCGTAAACACCATTACGTATACAACATATACAACATTTTTTCGTCACTTATTCAATATAATTTATTTCAAAGGATATACTTGTAGGTACATATTATTCAACACGGGACCGTTTGGTAAACACACCTTTAATTTAAATTAAGGAAGAAAATTATATACGAAAGAATAGATGAAACCCTCACACAATTTGATTTTTTTGTAAAAACGGAATGTGATTTAAAGTATTTTAAAGCATCACGTTGATGTCTTTTCTTAGATCATTATTTTGAAGACTGTGTATAAAACTTATGACACATATTTTCTTCAAACAATTTAATTCATTTTAGAGTTTATTGATGGTTATTTCTTAATAGGGATATATTTTAAACGGAATGGCGACTCTTTATTTAAATACAGCCAAAATAGCTGTACAGATTTCACTGCAATTTGGCGTACTGGAAATTTCTGACTGAAGGATTTATCTGAGGAATATATTTGAAAGACTCCTTATTTTAAATTTAGAATAATGTGAATGTGATGTGAATTAGAGAATGTGTGTGTGTGTGTGTGTGTGTGTGTGTGTTTTTGTATGTGTGTGTGTGTGTGAGAGCGTGTGCGTGTCTGTGAGTATGTGCATGGGCGTGTGCAATCTCGTGCGCATTTGCGCGTGCACGTACTCGTTTGCGCCGGCTGTTCCACTTGTCCCTACTAACGTATCCCCCCTGGTATGTAAGAGTGGATTTTTTTTCCATTTATCGCTACTGGTAGAGATAAGTGTAAACACATTTCCACTTATCCCTACTGCGTGGTGTTTACTATCAAGTACATTTCCGTACACAAATAGGTACTATATTATGATCTCTTTTGTGAGAATGATAAAGATAATTGAATAACTATTTCCGTTAAATGTCATCAGTAGAAAACAAGTGTCATTAAAGTATAGACTACATCAAGGAATATAAATACTCTTTAGCAGAGGACTGCATTTATCAAGCTCAGAATAATAAAATTTTATTTTTCGCACATTCAGTGTCTAATTCCTTATTTAATTATTTCAAATATTAAAATAAATGATGTCAGATGATGTTATATATATAGAACGAGGAAAAGGTAGAGTTTTGCTCTATAATGGTTTCCAATATCACAAAAATAAAGTTTATAAAAACGAAACACAGTATTGGAAATGTGCACTTACAAAGAAACTAAATGTTGTGGATCTCTTACTATCATTGTAAATCAATAGTATTATCAAAATTAGAAATATTTCGTTTTAATAATCTGTGAAACATATTATGTTATATGTTTTTATGCGTTTTCAAAATTATGAATCAATGGAACGTTTTCGGACTGCGGCATCGGACTAACAACTTCGCCGAGGCATGGCACTTTGAAATCAATACCTAATAAACGTAGGTAATACTAATTTAAATTTTCTTCAATTACTTACTAAATTACATGAGTACTCATATGGGATTATCCGAAATAAATACATAAAAATTATAAACGATTGCCTTAATGTAAAAAGAGAGAAGAAATATAAATTCAGAAACTATGCTCTTCGAACTATTTAAATGCAATTAGTAACGGGAGAAATAATTGAAGTTAGACGTTGTTTAGAAAAGTTATCTTAAGATTATTTTTTTATGTTTTATTTGTTTGTTTGTTATCTTGAAATAAAAACTATTAAATCTAATTTAACTTTATGAATTGCATCAGAGAAAGGACGTAACTGATTACTGATAATGGTCAAGATAGATTTTGTGTTGCACTCAATAAAGTGACGTTCTTCTTTTGAGAAATGCCAAAATGATCACTTTTCTTATAAACAGTACAGATAGGTGCTTAAAATTTATCGGTAGGTCAAAGTGGGATATTTATTCCATTCTGCCCTACTAAATGCCCAATGGTAGCGATAAGTGGAAAAAATTCCACTCTTACACACCAGGTACTCTACATACGTTGGTAGGGACAAGTGGAATGGCCGGTTTGCGCGAATGTGCGTTTGTTTTTTTCATTTTTTAGTTTTGTGAATACTTTCTGTAAGAAGACAGCGAACTTAGTACTCGGCTCTCCTGATAGTAATAGTGATCGTGGCCTATCATAGATCTATTATGGTGAGGCCTGTACGGTGCTAAGTTAACTGTCTACCCTACACTCCGGACTGCTAGGGTAATGACTCGTTGCCAACACGGATTTAAAGCACATTTTATTCCAATAGCACAGACCTTTTTTTTGCGAGCCGTTGAACAGAAGGAAAATGTTACTAGGAAAGCATATCCTAGTGTGATAACATCATTATACTAGGATAGCATCGATTGTGTATTGGTAGGTTCTTCTTGACTTTATTACTTCTTCTTTCTTTGTTTAGGTTTTGACATTCACGTTAGTATTTTGCCATTAGTCAAGTAGACTAAATTTGCATCAATTTGCATCAAATTTACCAAAATCGGGATTAAATTTTAATCATAAGTCATAAGTCGTCAATAAGTCATATCAGGGTCTTGGGTGAACCAGTGGCTTCATTACTCAAGCTCATGTAGTGAGATTTGGCGGCAACGCGGAAATACACGATACGCTAATTTCTTCATGATATTTCATTTGTGCACTTTGACTGAACAAAATTGTACAAAACGCCACCAAAATTGACTAATTTCACTCCACGAAATTCAATAATTATGAAAAAACTTTGACCATCTTTTCTGTCCGATTTTATTGCTGTGTTACAGAAATTTAAAGAGTGAGGCATAGTGTATTTGCCAGTTTTTTTTAAACAATATTAAAATTTTATTATTTGCCTAAAACTAAGCCTGATCGTAAAACCATAGGCTAAAACTTTTACAATAACGATGTAAATAATTTACACAATTTGTTATAGTGTACAATTTAAATCAACGTCTTTGCTTTTTTTTTAGGAACATGAAATATTGTCATGCCATATTAATTATGGCGGACAAAAATGAAATCTGATTTATTGATATCCACAATAATTTGTTATAGTGTACAATTTAAATCAACGTCTTTGCTTATTTTTTTTAGGAACATGAAATATTGTCATGCCATATTAATTATGGTGGACAAAAATGAAATCTATTTTATTGATATCCACAATCTTATCACTTGCTTACGACTTGCTATTGCCATGTTTCGGTCTAAGGTAGGGCATTTTAGTGCATAAAGTTTTGCGGTGCATTACTGCATTGGCGTTTTTCTAATAATTTAATTAAGAGTCACCTGTCTCTTTGGTATTCTTTAATATAATATGTAAAATTTACAATCTACAGTTTCCGTTGTCGTTGGTTCGTAGAGAAATTTCGAGGTCATGATTAAGTATTAAAATCATTTGAACTCTTTCACATACAGTGTAGGTATCTTGTTAGTTGTATTACAAGTTGGCTAATTTCTTAGTAAGACAAAATTTTAAAAATAAAGAAGTTGTAAAGTAAATTTTATGATGATAAGTAAAAGTAATTTATTAAGAATTTTGAAAAGTTGTAAAATATCTCACTAGAGTTAGGAAACAGTATTATTTTGTGGTATCAACCGATTCGAACTTGATCAGTTATAACTAAGAGCATTGTACGATTACTCTTCATTAGAAAATAGAAAATACATTGTCCAGAAATATATAAAAATATTAGATAATGTTAAGTAGATCAACAAATATAAGCAAAGGAATTACCGTCAGCTCATTGCTGTAAGGCAACCGGATATTTCTTTTAGCTGTCCAAAGAACCACCCGGTCATAATGCCCTAGTGGGGGCCAGGGGGAGGCAGATATAAAGATACCCCTTATCCCAGACCATACCCGATCCTTTTGCTTTTATAGGGGGTGTGTATAAAACCGAATCGCCCGGTTTTAGCAGCGCTAGACGGTTACGAGCGGACCCGACGGCGGTCGCATTATGCTATGAACAGGGCTATATCTGATGCGGTTATGCCGCCCTAGTGCTCGAATACAATGTTTCAGAGATGGTTTTGTGTTTATTATCGAGGGTCAAATAAAATCGTAGGACTTTTATGACGGTAATTTCTTAATAAACACAAATGGGATGAATCTTAATGTTTGGTCCGGACTACTTAGGAAATCATTACGATATGATAATTAACTAAATTATTTGCTAAACTCTCTTTACTTTTTATTAGAGTTTTTGGGACATATTTCACATGTTAATGGGGATTCCGTGTCCCGTGGCCATCGGCATCACGCCTGCATGAATGAACCAATTTTAATTTTAGTTTGCAATTGCAATTCTAATTCTTTTTGTTATGTTAGTTATTGTCAGAAAAGATTCTCATGAAGATTAAAACTGGGAAAATTGTAGCAAAAGTGGGAAAACAATATTTTTTTTTAATATAACTGTTAATAGGTGAAAAGCGATAAGAAGTTAGCCGGCCACATATAAAATTTTGACAATTTCCTGTCATGCGACAATTTGTAAATTGCTATTGGGACTTGTATAATGACACCGCATTAGTCGGATCTATGTCTGACATGCGAATTAACTCTTCATAGCATCAGTTATAAATCTTTTCAGTAAAAAAATCATACCGGGTACTGGGAGACCCGGAATTAAATCTTATACCTCAAGGAGCATGTCATCTACAAAATTTTAACTACTAATAAGCCTATAACCAACTATATTATATTAAACTATATGTGTAATATCAACATTTCATCGTGCTTGCTGCCCTACTATTGTCCCTGTCACGAGCTGGGATACGATTTATGACATCACTTCAACTTTGATATAGTCCCAAAGTGTTACATGGACAGTATCTCTAAATATTCTAAAACATCGTCCTGTATACATATTTGACAATTTTGCAAAAAATGTAATGAGATACAAAAAACTATTATGAGTTCAAAAGAAACTCATAGGTACAGCTTTTTTCAAAGTTTTGTTTTTTTATCTGTTTATACTTTCAAATTTTTGAACAGTGTAATCACTGAACAGGGTAATCATTTTCAGACAGGGATAACATTTTAAATCTAATAAATTTGGTTAAAATCTTTTAAACTTGAACAAATATATTACTTAAATTAATGATACCTATATTGCTAAGTAATTTAACAAGTATAGTTAATAAACAATAACAGTAACTGTAGTTAGTTTGATAGTTTCCTTATAACCTTTACGGTTTAGCAAAAAAACAAACAATAGGAAGAGACAATCTATCTAATTTTTGATTCAACATTTCAAACGCAAAAAACGTATAAGTATTTTTTTTTATTCACTACAGTCATTTACTTTTGGCAGTCATTTATTTACTATTTATGTGACATGTCAATCGTTCATTTGACATCTTCCGAAACTTTTAAATATTGATAACATAAATAAATTTTCTTTCAATTGTTTATGTTAAAACAATATAGAGGATTATTTTGTGTGTGCGTGTGTGTGTGTGTGTGTGTGTGTGTGTGTGTGTGTGTGTGTGTGTGTGTATTTTTGTACATACGTAAGAACTGAAACTTTATGGTACCGGTTTCCGTGGTGCGTAACGAATAAGAAGTTTCTCTTCAAATAAACATGAAACACACCTCGCTAGATCTTAAAGCTAGCTCGCAGCTCTACCGTGAGATATACCGGCCGGAGGTAGAGAAAAGTGACAAGCAAACTTCTCCCTTTTCTATGTATATTGAAATCAAAAGCATTCCAAAAGAAAAGCTGACTAATGCAAAAATATTTTTTAAACATTAAAAATGTGTTATGTGTATGTGTGTCCAGTTTTTAAAAAGTGATATTTGTCAGATAGTTTAAAAAGTTAATGATCAAATATCGAATTCAGGATTGCTTCATGCCCTTTTGTCGAGGAATGCATACTATGCTTTCAAATATTCCATCTATTGATTCATAAAATACAATTTAAAATATGTTTGGTATATATTAGAGAATTCGTGTAAATTATATATAATACAGTCGTTCCAAACTTAAAACGTCACCAAGGCAAAACATTAGCAATTAAAATAAGAAAGTATGGGGACTAAGCCTGGTGCTAACATTAGAAAAACCCATTAGCTGTGTCCGTTCCGCAGGTGATTGACGTAATCATTTAGAAGAAAAATATACAGTATTCCGTTTATGTAAGAGCTAAAATCGTATGTGCTTCAACAGACTTTGACAATGCACTCAAGTCAAGCTGAAATGGCCGAGGGATAACTTAGATATTAATTTCTGTTTATTACCAAGGTGACATGTGCTTATAAGACATCTACGTAGTTTCATTATTCGAATGTTCGAGGACCGAGGCGAGGGAAGCCATATAAAAACGACAATTTCCTCTAAACGCCGCGCCCGCGCTGCGCCTGTCTCGCCGCGCCCTCCGCTGCTAATTAACTGCCGCAACGTTATGTCACCCTGGTACCCCTATTAGAGGGTGGCGTTGCTTATTTTCTAAATTGAAAAAGAATTTTCATGGAAAATAGGAAGTTTTTTTTCTATTTTAATCTAACTCTGTCTAAGCTTTGAAAATATGCATGCACAACATGAAATGTGACTAAAAATTATTTTAAGAATTATTTTGCTTCGATGAAAAGCTTTTTTTGTAAAGTCTGCCATTATTTTAATTACTTCTGTGTAAAACAATTTTGTGATTTGCGAAATTACATATCTTCACACTATGTCTCTTACAATCAAGGCAGAGAGTATCAAGTGCCAAACGTCGCAAACCTGCTCAGCTTCCTCCACATTCATTATGCCTTTCGTACATCTGCTGTTACCATGATTGTTGTTGTCAATATACGTCATTCGATATTGTAAATGAATTATAATATTGCACTACAAAATATTATATATTATGCATAATTAAAACAAATTGTATATTTATACGTTTTGTAGATACTGATTCTGGTCTAAAATTTGAGCCCAAGTCAACTTTCACCGAACATATTTTAAAATGAATTTAGCTTAAAAAAGGTTACCTCAAAATCCATAGACAGGTTAATTTTTTCAATGAAACTAAATATTTTTTATTAAATATTCCAATACTAGATAATAAGAAAATGTTTTCCTGACGAGTGACAATGTATAAAATTTGCAGTAGGTAGATTGCCTGTTATTTACCTGGGCTACCAGGTATGAATAGGTAACAATGTCGATGCCAGTTACTCACGGGATTCAACAATTGAAAAAAAAACGAACTTAAGGCCTGTTTAATTTCGGTCTCGTTAATAGAGAGAGAACAAGGCGAAAAAATTAAACATATATATTTTTTAAAAAATCGTAAGATAAAGATAAAAATAAAATAAGATTATATTTTCTTATTATGCAAATGACGCACGATTTTATGAGAAAACATTTTTTTAAAAACTAACAAAAATGTACTGTCCAGGATGTTTCAGGTAACCCATTTGTAATATGAATTCTAAGATATATAGTAAATTTATTATAAAATATGTTTCACTAGCTGTTGCCTGTGGCTTCGAATGCGTTTTCACAGGAACCCGTTATGCGATCAGGATTCAAAGTAGCCTGTTAGTTCAGGTCACAATTTATCTATGTTCCAAATTTCTAACTAACTAATCCGTTCATCCAGTTCGAGCGTGAAAGAGTAACAAACATCCATACATACATACTCACAAATTTTCGATTTACTATATTTGTAGGATAATACGATTCTATTCTATGATTCTAGGTTCGAATAAACTATTCGTATACTTTTAAATAATAAAAGTTCAGCTCAAAACGTAACAAGATTTTTTTTCGACACCTCTTGCACTTTACGATTTTGTTCCAACCGGAGGTCCATAATCCGTATACAGGAGTACCTTGCGTTTTTTATTTTATTATTGGTGTAATAAAAAATATGAATAAATGCAAGCAAAGAAAACAACATAATTCTTATTTTTTTAATGTTGTTGTTTTCCCCGTGTTGGTCCGGGCTCCTTTGTAGAATAGACCATCTGCCTTCCTTGCCAGGCAGCTCGTAAAAGGCGACCATAGGCTTACCATCAATAATACCGTGACATCCGACTAGGTGGTAGAGTTTGGCAGCGACTCGTCCGGATTGGTACCACCGCCTTACCTATTCCTGCCGCCATAACGTCATGACGTGTTCCGGTTCGGAGGGTAAGGTAGCCGGTAAACTTACTTTTGTCGAGGCCTAACATCCCGGCCTCAAGTTGGCAACGCACCATTACCACCTTTGGTGTCTCTAGGCGGCGTGAATTTTTTACCATCAGGAAATCCGTCTGCTTGTTTGCCTTCCTATAACATAAAATGTTTTTTTTTTCAGTTTTAATTTAAAATACGCCCAATATAAAAAAAAGGCCTAAAATAGATTACAATGAGCCTTTAGTTAAAGCTATATGGTAATATATGTAATTCTTCTGTTCGTATGTTTGTCACTAACTCGTCAAAACTCCTGTAGCGATTGGTTGAATTTTTTTGTGCTATTTCAAGGGGTTTTGGGATG
>NJDC01007635.1:396783-412174 GCA_002245475.1 Calephelis virginiensis
ACGCACGCACGCACGCACGCACGCACGCACGCACGCACGCACGCACGCACGCACGCACGCACGCACTGAACCTAGGCAAGACTACAGGCTAATATTTATACATATAGTTAGTCAATAGAATATATCTATTCAGACCACCTTGATATTTGAGCGTTTCCAACTGTTCCCTTCTCACGCACTTTCTTCATACGAAAAGTAAAACTTTAAAACTACCCCCCATACACGGCTTTTTCTCTGACGCTTAAGTTTGATTCAACGATTTTTAGAGATGGTTATATAAGTTTTGTAGAAACCGGTATCGCATTGGGACTGGCTGTTTTGCAGCCGATAGATAGAGAAGTATTATTTTCAAACAAATATCTTACAAGTATATCTGTTTTTTTTAGAGACATTAAAAAATATAAAATCGTAAGATTTCTCAAAGTGAAATATATGTGTGTTATACTTTATAATTTATTTAATACTAGCGGTCCGCCCCGGCTTCGCGCGGGTATAAAATATACATAAAAACATTCCTCTTCAATCACTTTATCTATTAAAAAAAACCGCATCAAAATCTGTTGCGTAGTTTTAAAGATTTATACATACAAAAGGACACATGGACAGAGGAAGCGACTTTGTTTTATACTATGTAGTGATGAAGTACATACTATGGTATAATTGTTAAAACACCAGCCGATCCGGAAATATATTATTATATAATGAAATATATAAAAGTATAGGTACATAGATAATCAAAAGAATTGGTCGAACTGTTTTAGAGGATCACTAACATAGTAACAATATCTAAATACAAATTCAAAAACATACCATAACTAAGTATGTTTTTTATTTTTTTTAATATAATAATATATATGCATAACGTTTTTACATTATTGTTATTGTATTCACGATTATATGTTGTTTTTTTTATTTAATTATTTATCTACATTGTAAAGTCATTTTACATGATACAATTTTACAATTTTACATACAATGAAGCTGGGGTTTTCGATGACTTTTGGATATTTGTATGATTATCTGCAAAGTTTGTGTGAGTAATCTTGTTTAGTGTTTTTTTTATGTAAACAACATATTTGCATGACCGATATTTAAACTTTGAAAAGTGTATTAACACCATTATAATATTTTATTTGTGTTTGTTGTATAATATGAATTTGCAAATTACGGGTTGTATATTGTTTTACTATACTTGTACGAAATTTGTTTTTTTAATGTTATTGAAAGAATCTGATATCTGTCACGACTGAAGCCCCCATTCAGTTTCTTCTTTCTTTAATATCTTTATATACAACAACTTTCATACTCCTCGATTCTTGTATTTTTAACCGTCTCCAATAAAGGAGGAGGTTCTCAATTCGGCTGTACGTTTTTTATTTTTTTTTTGTTGACCGCCTCGTTGGCAAGGTACGCCTAACTCAACGAATCAACCGTCAGGGATTGGTTCGACTCTCAACGGGGGCAGATATTTGGGTAATGAACTTTAAATGTCTGCATTTCAATGAACATTTAAATTCGGGGCTGGGTGTCTATTAAACTTATTCTGGTATTTTTGAGTATTTCTGTGTATTAGTATCGTTTGCTAACCCTTAACGCAGGTATATGATGAGCTTACTTTGGGGTTAGATTCAATTTGTGCAACTTGTCCAGGGATAAAAGACAAAAAAATATCTTCACGCCCATATCCCTGAAGATGTAGGCAGAGGAACAACCAGAGCACCCACGACTAACAGATGACACTAAGTCCCACAATGTGATAAGTGGCAAGTCTCTCGCCAACCGGGCATATATCCAGTGATATTTATTTATTTGCTTATTGTATATTTGTTACGTAATTACTAGCCCAATTACAAACCGATTTTGATTTTCTTTTTTCAGAAAGATTGGTTATCGTTTATAGGTAGTGCAATATTTATTTTGTCATGTCGGATGACTACCACTTGTCAAATGACTAGTTATATAGTTATATATACTAGAGTTATACTTTATAATGCATTTTTTTCTTGCATACATACACACATATCTTCACGCCAAGTCCTATCAAAAGTTTATACATTATTAAGTACACCTCCAAATAAACAATAACTCCGTCTCGGAATCGTTTGCTATATTTAGAAAAACGAATGTTTAGATCGCGACGTGATATTTAACGAAGTAGTTGGAGATTTTTTTTCAGATTTATAGCGCTTAGTTTGTAAGCACATGCTGCACACTTTTTACGCATTAATTAAGATTTACTTGAATGTTTGTAAGGAAAAGCTGATAAATATTATTCACTTTAGCCATCGTGGTGGAGGTGTCAATAACTATATAGAGTGTACGTTACGTGTGATGCTATATGCATCTGCCTCACTCTTTGTGGCATATAGCACACATAGCCACATATGTACTACACAAGCCTGTGAGGGTACGCGTCTGTAATTACGTCATTATTATCAGTCGGTAATCAAGCATGCATCGCTTAAATTGATTTCGCTAATTAAGATGGATCTTGTTTAAGCCGACTGAAATTTTGATGTGTTGGTTAAGTTTTAATCAAGGAAAGTTATCTTTATATTTTTCATCGTCGGCTTTGGGTGGAACTCTATTATAAACATTTATAACTAACGATGTTATTTTTCTCATATTCTGTTACTTTCAGTACTTGTATAAATGTGGAAGCGTGATTGCTTTTTTGACTTTAATTTTTGTTAAGAGTTTTGAAAGTGACAGAGGACAGCTGGAGAGCCAACTAACTTTATTAAGCGGGTGAAGTCACGGGAATATCTAGTAAATGATTATTACATAAATATTTGCACAAAAGTATCCCCGAAAGCGCTGGCAGAGGTACAACCACTAACTACGGCTAGCCGTAAACACGTTCCACAATGTGATAGGTGGCAAGCCTATCGCCAATCGAACACTGGATACGTATCCCGGTAAACAACGTTGTTTTGATTAGAAAATTTAATAAACACATTTTGCCTTTGTTGTCGAACCCGAGGAGGAGGAAACCTGTGAACGCGTGAAGTCAAGTCCAACGCTATACCGCTAGACCACAGGTTTAGGATAATTAACACAAATTATCTAATCCCAAAGTAAGCAAACTATATGGTTATGTTATTCAACATGTTAGAATCGGTTTTTATGCAAAATGAATATCTCATAAGTATACATTTTTAAAAAGTCAAGCTATATGCTTGTGTTATACAACCCTTATAATACATACATATATAGATACTGAACGAAAGAATTGGTTTTTATTCAAAATAAGTATATCATAAGTATACATTTTTCAAAAGTCAGAACCTGAAGAGGCCTGAACAAATATAAGTACATTACCATTTCTGACCCAGACCCAGACATGTTAATTTATATCACAAAATCACTATCTCTGTCGGAAATCGAACAACTCTACCGACGAGGTGATTGATTAAAAGACAAGACAAGAAAAGATGACGTAAATGGCGGTTAAGTTTGATATAAAGAAGTAAAATGTGAGTGGAGAAACTGCATTTTGTCTCTTTTATTGTTTGTTTACGCCTGTGGTGGTCCAGCTTTCCTGATTAAAATTGATTAACTGCCTCTCTACCTCATATAGATTATATGGTAGTAGAATGCAGCGACTTGCCCGAGTAGGAATTCACTGTCTTACATATCACTACCGCTATGATGAGAGTGTCATGTTTCGGTCCGAGGGATCGGGTAGCCAATAAACTTGCACAATATGCCTAACATTCCGACTATATGATAGCTACGCACCTATAACAACGTGGGTGTCTATAGACCACGGTTCTTTCTATCCACCAGGAGGGGAACTTCCCTGTTCACTGTTTTGTCACAGAAAAAAATATTTATGGAAGTGATGTTTCTTTTAAAGTTAGGATATAATTAATATGTTTAATTTGGTTAATACATTTGTTTAATCTATACTCCAGTGATCATTTTTGTCCTTCTCCATATTGAAATATAGAGTGATTTGTAAACTTAAGTACGTATTTCTCACATCTTCTGTGTGTTAGAGCAGCGTGCACATATTCTCCTTAACAACTTTTAAATTAATTATTTACATGAAATGATAACAATAACTGAAAATTGTGAAAAAGTTTTTGTTTTACTTTTAACGTAGATCTCTACACAATTTATTTATATAAAAAATGTGCATAATAGCATACAAAGGTAAACTCAAACCTACAAAGCTTTCTCTACCAGTCCATTAAACTTTATAAAAAAATAGTTCAACTCAGTCGTGATTTTAATCAACTGGTAGAGTGCTGGACAGCAGCTCACCTGCCCGTGCCCTTGCTCGCCGTTATCATATTCCTGAATTGTTGTCAGTCAAACATACCCAAAAATCCCGGAATCATTTATTTTATTTACATGCGATGTTTGACTTTTACCATCAGGACTTGCCTTAAGTTTTAGGATAAGCAAGTGTTGCTAGGCCTAAGGACTCGAAACTCTTAGGGAGATGGCCTATGCATACGGGAATCGGCGTGAAGATATGTTTGTATATATGTGAGTGAGAATATATTTCGTTCTTAGTATGCGATAAAAAGTAATTGATATTTCTATGCACATCTTCATTACAAATTTAAAAAAATAGCTGAGACTTTAAATATGAGCTTCAGTTTATTCAAAGTAGACATCGAAGCTTCTAGTTGATCCTTACCTCTTTTCCTCTTGCTTCTTTGGTGTTAAGTTTAATTGTGGGATTCAAATTTTAATAGCTGAGACTAATTTAAAAAAAAAGAAACTTTCTTATTACAGACACTAACAGACTAAGTGATAGAGTTGGAGAGAGTCCTACAAAAACGTATTAAGATTTTGTTAAAAAAAAGCTCTATTTTTACCATTTCTACCTACTATTTATTTTTAAAACCCACAAAATTTAATTAAATAATTAAATTAATTTTAAAAAAGCATCTTCACTCCCATATCCCCCAAGAGGTAGGCAGAGGCACAACCAGGGCACCCACGACTAGCCGAAGACACTAAGTCCCACAATATGTTTGGTGGCAAGCCTATCGCCAACCGGACACATTTTCAATCCCGAGCAACATTTCTTTTATAAGAAAGTTGGAAAAACCCAATTTTCTTTTTGTTGCCCGACCCGGGATTCGAACCCGGGACCTCATGCACTCAAGTTCAACAACTGAACCGCTAGAGCACAGAGGCGAATTAAATTAATTATTATACTCGTAAATAAATAAATATTAAATTCTTAGAGCCAATTACGCATATGATGTCTCTATTTACTAGCAAAAATGCATAAGTATTGGATCCTGAAACTCATTCACAGTGATCTCCTTATAAATGTTAAGAGCTATATTTGAAAATCCAATTAAAATTAGACATCCAAGTTACAACACAACCACTATAAAGTACTATATTTATTGATGGAAAAATGCTGTGCAGCAACTTTCCCGCTTAGGAATCTCCCTCTTTATCTTATCCTGGTACCACAATGACGGTGTTTGGCACTGTCTTATATACGACACGGAGACGGACCTAGGTCCGAAGAGTAAGACTACTTTATACGTATTCACTCGTAGGACTTGAAACTTGTGTCTTGGCAATCTATATTGTCTATAGGTAACGGTTGTCTCTAATTACCGAAACTGTGTTTTTATTCGCTATCAAAAGTATAAATAAATAGGTAGATTTTTTATGTGATAAGACATCGAACAATTATATTACTCTCCTGAAGGCAAGAGATAATGGCCTATAGAAACCATTGATGTTGTAGGTGCGTCGCCTTAGTTATTATAACATTGAAATGATCTAAATGAACCATTACATCTATATACTTGCTCTCATTTTATACACACATGCTCAAGTGTCGAAAAGAAACGTGTGTTGAACTGGGCTGCTATTTCACAAAAAATTTGGCCCCCATTTTGGGTTTTGTATCCCTATATAGTATAAAACAAAGTCGCTTCCTCTGTCCCTATGTCCCTTTGTATGCTTAAATATTTAAAACTATGCAACACATTTTGATGCGGGTTTTTTAATAGACAGAGTGATTGAAGAGGAAAGTTTATATGTATATTTTATAACCGTGCGAAGCCGGAGCGGGCCGCTAGTTCTAAATAAATTACGTAGCAATCATTGTTTGATTTGGTTTTATTACTGTTTTCTTATATGTGCAGACAAAATAGAGTTGAAAAGTTAAGAAATGGTAAAGTTTTTCTCGTATTGGTCCTAATAATCTGTGTACATGCTGCAGTCCCTGGGGAAGGGTAGCTAGTAGACTTGTATATTAAGTCTACCACTCCGGCCACAGGATAGTGCTGCACGATACATTTCTGTAATCTATATGCTACGGTCATCTCTTACTAAGAGCCTGATTCTTATTTCCAGTCTTATCTCACAGAGGTGTTAAAGTTACAAAAAAAGTAACTTTTTAATAATAATAATAAGTTATAAGGCTAAGAAATAACCTTGCCACCTTAAATACGTTCATTAACACGACTCTACCTAGAGCTACTGACACAGTTGTTTTTCATTATTACTTAATGCCACAGTAACTAACTTTTACACTGACAACATGTGATAGACTGTCTAGAAAATACAGTTTTATAGAGATAATGCGTATTTTTTCGTGTATCTTCTTGTTTAATGAAAACATACTTCAAAAGTGGCATTGTATAGTTGACGTTGTTAATAGTTCAATTTTGTACGTCATTGAAAGTTAAATATCACGAAAGGTAGTGTGTTAGTTGGCAGTACTGTGTATTTATTACACGAAGTACACTTTTTTCATCGATTGTCCGCGAACCAATGTGCGTGTTTCGAGTGTCATTGATGCATTTCGGTATGGGTCGGGGGGATGGAGGCAGGCCGGACAAGTATTACCGAACGCACTTACCATCATGGGCCATGGCATCTGATCAGTGTGCGTTTGGAAGCCGTACAGCGTGGACGTACGTTGCTCTCCCTCAACTTGTACGCGAAACTCGATCCTAACTAGAAAAAAATCGCATAGCGAGTGCATTTGAAGGTTTGCTGTAGTGCTTCGATTGCGTTCTGAATTCCTAGTTGAGTTATTTATTTATGTGCATATTTTGTCATCTATAGCCAGGAATGGACATAGTTCTTGCGATGAGTAAGTGAACCTTGATACGTGGTGACTACAAAAAATGCAATTAGCCAGATGAGGTCTTAGTCGAGTTTCCTTTGTCACGCCAAGGAAGGCATTGTTTATTAAAATGGCCTTACTTGGCTATAGTTTTTCCCACTTAATTTCCTACTGATACCTTTTTAAATGCATATAGTAGGTACAAAATTATCTCGTCTAAAAGTTGTTAAATCTTTAATACCTTTTCACTATATGTCGCTTTTATTCTCTAACTAACTACTAACAATAAGTCAGGATTAAGCAATTAAATTAAATTTTAGTTTTAAGTTACTTTTCGCGACAAACTTTATACAGTTTTAGTGTATCACATGATCTATCTCACTTGCTCTACTTTTTGGCCACTTTAATATAGAGTTTTATACTTAATCCAGTTAATCACATAGTTTATCAATAAATATAGTGACCTAATGAATTGATATCTATTTTCTAGAAGTAATATTTACCTATTTTAAATATACTAGTTGAAGTGAGATTGGAAAAGTAGCTTAGAAGTAAGTTTAAGTTCTATTTAGCAATTAAACCAATTATTTCAAACTTTTTCGTTGTTAGCTTACTACCTACGCTATGATTTGTAGAAATCCAGGAATAAATTATTTTGGATTTAAAACATTTTTTTGATACTTTTGTATTCAGTTTTCTAAAAATATAGCTCTACACGATGGACTACTTCTGTCTCTACTTAAATGTATAATGTTATGGCGAATTTCATTTTCTTCATTTATGGTTAAAAATATACTTAACTTATACTTATGTACTAATTATTAAGTGACATACTGACTGACTTGTAAGGGCTACAAGGACTTTCCTGGTTTAAATATTAAGTTAGCTTCTACCTACTATGGTTTATGTTTATGTTTGACTATTAAACTCTTTATTAAATTTAAATTAAGAACATGCAAGCGGTATTTAACTGTCTGTCATAAGGCCGAGTTTAAACTTTAAAGAGACTAAGTTCGTAATAAATTATTTAATTTATGACATTTTTATTATTAGTTGATAATTTAGACTTCATAATAGGTACCTACTTATAGTTGTCTATTAAATCATGTTAAGTATATAAAATATTATTTTAATGTAATGTTATTTATTTCAACTATAGTTTAAATACTTATACAATTGATGCTACAATTTTTAATTATTTCAAATAACGTTATAGGTATTAGGTATAAAGAAAACTAAATTTGCATTATTTTAAACTGGAACAAAGTTTATACTTAAAAATACATTTCAATTAGGTAGGTAATTTATCTTTTTAAGGTTTTAGGTAGGTTGTAAAGTTGTGTAGTTTTTTTAAATACATTTTCTTAAACTTTCTTGAAACATAAAATATGCAGTTTTAAACTTTCAAGATCTGTTATTTCACGAACTAAAAAAAGACTTCAAAATAAATTCACTTTTTATCAGCATTAAAGTTTTAATTGATGTTTGACATGTGAAATTTTCAGAAACGTAGGTACGAGTAACTGTACAATTTAATTGTCATATAATAACACTAGCAGGTTTTATGTTAATTAATGTGGTAATTGGTCCTTTTTATCAAAGGGGAAAAATGATTATTTTTAGTTACAGTAACATTTTAAATACTCAAAGGTTGTTTTGTGTGCTGCGTTTTTTTGATAGAGTTGTTTATTGTTTATCTTTAGTACTATGCCGCTAATATCTACCATAACATGTTTTGATGGCATTACACAGCGCACAAGCATACGGATCTTCTGATGGTAAAAGATTACCTTGACTCTATAGATGTTATAGGTACGTCCCGGTCAAGTAGCCAGAGTGTTAGGCCTATTATGCAAGTCTCCAAACCGGAACATGACACATAGCATAGCAGTTATAGGTGAGTTGGTGGATCCCTACCCGTTTAAGTTTTTTTTGTATCACTCTACCACAAGCAAAAAAATTATTACGTTGTTTACTTAAAACTTCCTATAAAAAAATAAAATTAATAAATTCGTAATAAATTCAAAAAATAAATAAATTCGAAAGTTTATAAGAAGATGGATGTTTGTTTCTCTTTCACGCATAAACTATAAAATGGATTTAGATGAAACTTTATAGAAATATCGTTTATCTATCACAATAACACATAGTCTACAATTCATGAAAAAATAATTTGGAACGCGATGAAGCCATGAGTGAAAGCTAGGTAGTATCTTATATAACAATCTTAATGTTTCAGTTGTTTTTTTTATTTTTGAGGTCGGTTTTTAACTATCTGTTAAAACTATATATTAACATGTTGACTATCATTTTCACAAGGTAAAATTGCTAGGTTGGCTTTTTAATTATTACCTTTTTAACAAGACTGGAAATATAAAGAATATTTTAAGTTTCAAATGTCTGGACAGAGAAGCTTCATTTTTTTACAAAGTCTTTTTATTACATAGAGAAGTCAGTTAAAAGGTAGTAAAAGGTCTTTGTGTTGAAGATAACAATATCAGGCTTGCAGGTTTCAGTTGGAGTTGAGTATATCGAACGCAGTAGAGTTTTAAAGTAATTTCGGAGTGCAAGCCCGCGTCGAACTAATCAAATCGTTCACGGTCTTTACAGTTCTGATAACGAAATACAAGCGTTAGTAACCAAAGTTATTTTGGTTCCACTTTTTAGGAAAAAATAATGTGTTGTAATACTTGGAAATCAAATAAGCCTTTAGGCCAGTATGTAAAACTTTAAAACTTTTATTATATGTTTGTAAATGATATTGTACATTATAACTTATTATAATTATTCACGTTTAGTAAGATATCAAATTTATCACTAGTTTATAATTAAAATGGAAAATCAGAGTAGAAATACGTAAAAAGTAAGTAAAAATCACGCTTATGTTTAACGAGTGTTTACTAAAAAGACTGTTGTGGGTAGAATGTTGTGACACAGCTTGCCTGAGTAGGGATCCACGTACTTAACTATTCCTGTCGCACTAATGAGGGGCGCAGAAACCCAAAACCATATTTTTTAATTCAAAGTTTGGTACCATCATATCACGGAAAACCAGTTTCCAGTAATTGAAAAATACAGTTACTACTTTAACGTAGTATCACAAAATCGCTGAAGTGCCGGTGAAGTATTTTTGATTGAATGAAAAACATCGCCTCTGTGGCATAGCTGTCCGGCGTCGGACTTGACTTCTTGAGTTCGATCCCCGGGTTAGGCAACAAAAAAAAATTAGAAAACCTATATTTTTAATTGTCTAATAAGAAAACCGTTGCCCTGGATCAAATATGTCCCCGGTGGGCGATAGGCTTGCCACCTATCACATTATGGGACTTAGGACTGCCCTGTTTGTGCCTACCTCTTAAGGGATATGGGCGTGAAGATAATTACTTACTACCAAAAATCGGTAAGGGTCAAAATGCGAGCGTAGGCTAGTGATATTTCAGCATTAAAGTCACATGGACCTTATATTAATTTTCAATTGAATTATAATTTGTGTACTCTGTGGATTCATAACCTTTGACCACGTATATCATTGATGACACGGTTACATTAGTAATATACAGTTTTCGGTCTTCATACAAACGGACGAAAACATGTTTATAACTACGCGTGTTGAGTTCGGTATGCCCTTGGTATGCTGTGTTTCGAGGTTTCACTGCAATGACAAACAGTCTATGTAAAAGAGTTGTTTTTTATTTGGTAACCAATAGCTAAGCGTGGATTTGTGAATGTTATTTTGGTTGAATTTGGTAATAAAAAAAATCACACGCATTTTCTTGAACATTTACTTATACAGGCGTTTTATGAAAATACAAATGTTTTGAAAAAATAAAACACAGAAATTCAAATAAGCAGATATAGTTATAACACAGAAGGCCCGTAGCCCTATCGCGCATTGACGTACCTCTCGGCTGTAGATATTTAATTCAAAAACACAGGTTACATGACTGTGATATTGGCGTCCTCATATTCCAAATGTCCCAAAAACACTGAAACAATATGTTAAATGATCAGAAAAATTTTTGTTACTTAGAAAATATTATGTTACTTTTTTCCTGAATATGTCGGTGGTCTCCGTACAAGAACTTAATGTTTTTAAACGTGTTTAAAGCAACGGATAATAACTGAGTACATACCAAAATATTGCTTTAAAAATAGTTTTAAAATATTTTCTGTTTAAACGAATAGGTATGCATAAGTCATAAAAGGTAGTTAACTAGCAAACAATTTGAAAAAGCCATTCGTTCTCCATATAAGTAGTTAGGCACTTATCAGGAGTATTCATGGCGTGCTAGTAGCAACGGTAGTTATAAGAAAAGCGACACACCGTAGCTACCGGTCACCGTGCCCAAAGCTATTAAGGTGGCCTTGCCGTTATCGCTAAAAAGAAAATAGCTACAAGTGCACTGACCGAATGAAACAAGCCATTCCACCTACGAACACAGCTGCCTTTGTACCATACCAAGATCCTTTCGTGGAAAGAATTCTGCAAAACGTTATGTCCCCCTAGTAATATATCTCTACATATTATAAAATCGTAAATTAGATGTATGTGTCATTTCCTTTAAGTTCTAATCATGTTATTTTCCAACGTTAATCCGGGTCCCCTGAGTAGAATAAACAATCTACCCTCTGCCGTAACTCGTAAGACGGAACGGACGGCACGGAATAATATAAATACCTGTAAATTGAAATAATATAAACCACTGGTGGTAGAGAGGCGGCAGGAATGGTTAAAGAGTTGGATCCCTATCCAGCCGATAGACTTGCACAATAGGCCTAACATCCTGACTTCGGGATAGTATAGCGCCTGTAACATCTATAGTGTCCAAGCCACGGTTGTCTCTTACTGTCAAGAGAGTTGTGTACTTATTCGCTGACCTCTTACTTAAAAAATACTACCTATACTAGTTTTTTTTCCTATTTTGTAATACGCTTTAAAATCGTTGCGATTTCGGCAATGTAAAAAGATTTGAATTTTTGGAGTGAGAAATAATTCACAATCAATTTCATTTAAGTATACATTTGTCTAAATTTGAGGTTTGATTTATTTTGTTATCACATAGTGTGTAAAACTACATGTATGATTACTGTCTTGACTCAAGCTTTTGTTTCTAGATACGAAGATTTGTTTTAATGAATAATATGTTACTTATCTTAACTCCAAACTCAATTTATTCTTAAGGGGTTAGAATAAGCACTTTTATTAGTTTGTGTCTTTAAGATTCTCTCCTAAACGCTTGGGTTGATCCCGGTGAAATTTATTACGAGAGTCGGATGTCACAAACACCAACGCTCAACTATTCTACTCAAGTGATTCTTGTTAAAGAGGGAAATAAGTTACAAAAGTCCAAGGAGCCTTTAGGCCCTTAAATATAACGTTTCCCGTGACTACTCCCGCGTATTAAAATTATTAAGCTCTGAAAAGAGAACTCGTTTTTTTTGTAACGGGAAGAATTCAGCTTTCTGACACCACTCGAAAAAATACCACAACATCGCTGCGTTGCGTTGTGAACGAAAGAAGAACAAAACTAAAACACTTTCGCAATTATAATATTAGGAAAGTAGCCAAATGTCTTTTATTATTGTGATTCTGTAAAAAATCCAGAACAATGTATTTTTTAAAAAAATGGCATAGTATATAACCTGAAGCCGCATGAAACTGGTTTGATAAAATTCTGAATTATTCTCGACCTAATTTAATGGCAGTTTTTCCGCCCGCATGAATTTTTTTCACATGATTTATGACTGTGTTCAACATAATAACGAGTATCTGATGACATTCTTACATGATCTGCATTGATCTTCAATTAAAAAAAACAATCTGCCGCATTTTTACAACCCTTCACTGTTGCTTCAAATTTTGCAAGTTTTGTAGGTTGAGGTAGGTTATACTGGGGCTCAAAGAAATGCAGGAGTGTTTATATAGTGTTTTCAAAAAAACTTTAAAGAATTTAAATCATTTCGCAACTTTATTTTTAGGCTAAAGAAAATAAAAAAAAGGTTTTTTTTTTATTTTAGGTGTTACTGTACACAACCCAAACCTTTCAGCCAAACTTCTATCTATTCCTAACAGACAATAGAGCGTTTTTTCGTAGATAAAACATGTTACCAGCAGCTTTGCCCGTTTTTTAAGTGTGTATGATCTCCTACGGAAACTACCTAAATCATAGAGATTAAAAAGTAGCCTATTTCCGTTTAATTAAATTAAATAATTTAACAATAATTCTAGTGTTTAGATTCAAATCATGATTCAATGTATTAATCAGTTAGTCAAAAACACATCGATTACATCCCCTAGAGAGGGGGCAATTATAGAATGGTATCTAGAGGTAGAGGTAATAGCAATGGACAAGCTCATTGTAAAGTATTGCACAAATAAGGACTACGCAATGCACCCTCTACTGAACGTAGAGTGCAGCACTGGCGGGTATGAAATGTTTGGCAAGGTTCCGTAGTCCGTACAAACTATTTATGATCATTGAAATCACTTGCCGTCTTATTATATGGACATAACATGGACTTACGTAGGAGCAAAAATAAGTTCATATTATAGTCTGTACTACATTGCAACAGAGGCTATAACCTGGTTAAGCCTTGAAGTACTACTCCTTGTTTATTAAAATACGGTTATAGTCTAAGATCTGAACTTAAGCTAACAAACACCGATAACAGGATGAAACCTAATTTATAATAAATATAGTTCATCAGAAAATATATGAACATAGGTTGCTTAAAATAATCCTGGACAACACATTTCTTTAGTAATATTGTACCATAACATACTAAATTTATTAAGTACAAAATATGTTTCATTCTTTTATCAGCTCGGTATCGGTCGACGTTTGTTCGGATTTTCTACTATTGCAAATATTTTTGTCAATATCAAAATACACTCAAATCACAATTCAAAAGTTAAATATTTTTATAGCGTTTCGAAGCTGCTGCCTTCTTCTATCTACGAGGTATCGATAACATTTTTTTTTATCTCGAATTCACTGAAAAGGGTTGTAATAAGTTAATCGGTATTATTATTGCGCAACAAGGTTTTCTCATTATTTTATAAGGTAGGTATGTAATCAATAATGAGTTTTTGACAAATGCGCGATCACTAGTTTTTTTATGTTTTATTAACTAGAAAAAACATACAATTTTCAGGTAAACCTTTATGCAATGTAAGTTGTGACATTTTACTCAAAACCCATAATTTTGCTCAGATTTGTAAATCAGACGACGAAGCTCAAGAAATTTTCAATTTTAAAAGCATTTTGCATTGAGGATCCCTAAAGACCGTTTAATCGGGACTGACCTACGCAACGCCGATCAGTGTGGGCCAATCCTCCCTCTTTAAACATATTTTTGTTTCGTTAATGTTCTCGTTTTTCTGTAGCATCGTGCCTATTGATTTTAAATTGAAACTTTCCTCGTATAAATTCATGTTCTTCTGGTATCATTACCATACGATAAAATATATAATAATACAATTTAGTTAAATGTAAGTTGAGTTGTTCATTATTAATACTATTAAGTTGTAAAGTAGTTAAAAATATGATATACTAGCTCTCTCGGCGAACTTCGTTTCACCCGTTTAGTTTGTATGGGGAAAAATAAAGTATTGTTTTTCCCATTTTCACTGCAATTTTCCCGGTCTTCCTCATCATAAGAATATTCTTCTAACAATAAATAACACAACGAAAAAAGTTATCCAAATCGGTTCAGTCGTTCGGAAGTTATGCGCTTACCAACACATTTAGCAATTATTTTTTATACTATAGATGTACTTACAAGTGGTTACTGGGTACGTCAAAAAAATAACCCTAAACAGGTGCTGGTGTTACATATACTTATAACACATTTTGAAGTTAAATATATATAATGAATATTTAAATATATTCCTTATGAACATGTTATTATATTAATTCAGTTAATATCGAAGCTTGTCTTTTTTCTTAACTGCACCATCAGACCGACAAAAATACTAAAAGAGAAGAACTCAAAAAAAGATTATGAATTCAGAAATATTTCAATGTCTTTTACCAATTATTTTTTAAGCAACGTGTTAAGTAGTGGCACTGGCACTAAAATATTTATATAAAAAATAAATTCATTCATTCAGTTTATAAAAAATGAAATTTAAGCGAAGTAACATACAAAAATTGCAAATTATAGCAGTTTCAAATTATGTTTCTCTGGATTATCTTGAACAATAGGTATTAAAATGAATTTATGTTCTAAGGAGAGCCCCGTTAACGCTAACTATTTTTTTTTAAATTTTTTGTTATAATAATGGAAGGCAAAAAAGCAGACGGACGGATTTCCTGATGGTAAGAAATT
>NJDC01007637.1:0-15866 GCA_002245475.1 Calephelis virginiensis
TGCAAGTTGCAGCCCGGATAGAGTTCTACCACCTTACCTATTCTTGCCACCATAATGAATCTGTCATGTTCCGATCTGGAGGGTAGAGTATGGGCATGCCATCTCGGCTTCTGGACAGCCACGTACCTGTAACATCTATGGCATCCGTAGGACATGAAAACTCGCTGACTTTTTTTTATTTTTAGTTTTTACTTTTACTATTTTTTTGTATGAGGGATATAAAAAAAATGTAAAAGTAAAAACTGACCGCCTCGTTGATCGAGTGGCTAACGTATACGCCTAACTACATTGACCATCCGCGAGCCTCGGATTCGTTTCCCGACGGAGGCAGACATTTGTGTGATTAACATTTAGGTGTCTGCATTTCCGGGTCTGGGTGTTTATTAAATTTATTCTAGTATCTATTTAAGTATTTCTATGTATTAGTATTGTTGACTAACTCACATAAAACAAGCGTATAATTGCTTACTTTGTTGTTACATTCAATTGGTGTGACTTGTCTGGAAATATTTGAATAACGGACGAAAACCGGATCTTCCCCATGTTAGTCCGGGTTCCTTTGTAGAATAGACCACCTGCCTTCCTACCAGGCAGCTCGTAAAAGGCGAGCATAGGCTTACCATTAATAACACCATGACATCTTACTAGGTGGTAGAGTCTCGCAGCGACTCGCCCGGATTGGTACCACTGCTATACCTATTCTTGCCCCCATAATGACAACGCTTGCCGTTGACGTGTTCCAGTTCGGAGGATAAGGTAGCCGGTAAACTTACTTTTGCTCGAAGTCTAAGCTCTCGGACTCAGGTTGGCAACGCACCATTACCATCTTTGGTGTCTCTAGGCGTCGTGAATTTTTTATCATCAGGAAATCCGTCTGCTCTTTTGCCTTCCAATATCATAAAAAAATCATTTGGATACATTCCCCTAAACACATTATGGGAATGTATCAATAAATCAATAGCGTGTCAATCTCCGTGAAACTGGCTGGATACAAATGACTACTGGCAGCTGTGGATACTGTTAACTTGCTGCTCTACACTAAAATATATCAATTTCTCTAAACCGAACGTAACAGTACCAATTTAATATCACAGCTTCGATCACGTAAGTATTTTATCTTGTATTCCACGAGTCTTGAAAATATTGCCACAATAAAATTGTACAAAGTAAGATTGGTATTTTTGAGAACTTCAATCATGTATAGCATTTTTTCATTTAGTTAATAAAAAAATATTTATTATACAAACTCTCAGTAGCTGTTAATGTCAAAAAATACTAAGTTCGCCGGGTTGGCTAGTGTAATTATAATAAAACCACAAAACCATCCCAATGTATTTATAATTTCTTTTTTAAACCCAGCAACGTTAAAAACGATATAAAAATTAAGTCTTAGGTTTACCAAGGTAAAGAAAAAGCATTTTTTGGAATTTATTTTATCGCCTTTAATTTATCGCCTCTGTGGTCTAGCGGTCCGCGTGTTGGACTTGACTGCACGAGGTCCCGGGTTCAAATCCCGGGTCGGCCAACAAAAAGGAAATTGGATTTTTCCAATTTTCTAATAAAAAAAAATGTTGGTCGGGATTGGAATTGTGCCCGGTTGGCGATAGACTTGCCACCTATCACATTGTGGGACTTAGTATCTTCGGCTAGTCGTGGTGCCTTGGTTATACCTCTGCCTACCTCTTCGGGGATATGGGCGTGAAGATACTTTTTAGTTTATTTTAGACAAGGTCTTGCTCAAAATGTGGCATATTTAATAATGTATTTGCCAAATTTTATTTTCGTTATCCAATTTAGCAAAGGACAGAAAGCAATTTTCAAAAAAATTCTTTGCATAATAAATTTGTGCAAAGTATTTGGAAAACTTTAGAAATAGCTAAAATCAGTAAAATCGTTATCAAGTTATGGAAATAATAGGAAGGAATGGAAATAGGTAATAATTTATAAAGGGAGAAAGAAAATTATAGAAAACAGGAAAACACAATTTCATTTTCAAGCATAGATACACAAGCACATACCCAATGTGAGAGTTTTTAGTTTGTAGTCTGTATCTGACTAGATGTCACTAAGTACTAAAATACTATAGGTATATTTTTATATATCAAAAATTGGTAACAGGAAAGTAGGTCAAATTTGACTTGCAAGATTCCATTAAAAAACATAGGGACAGGTGAAACTAAATAAAAGCTTGTAAAGACAGATTTAATATTTATTAGGAACTAAGCATTATTTATAAACTAGCTGTTGTTCGCGGCGTTGCCCGCGTGGTTAACGGAAACACGGGAACATATTTCGGGATAAAAACTTTGCTATGTGTTAATCAGTTTAGCCATTTTTGCGTGAAGAAGTAACAAACAAACCATTAAATATACAAACTTTCTTTTTTTTTGTGATATTGAAAGGCAAATAAGCAGGCGGATTTCCTGATGGTAAGAAATTCACGCTGCCTAGAGACACCAAAGGTGGTAATGGTGCGTTGCCAACCTGAGGCCGAGATGTTGGGCCTCAAGGAAAAGTAAGTTTACCGGCTACCTGACCCTCCGAACCGCTGCAAAACTCTAGCACCTAGTCAGATGTCACGGTGTTAGTGACGGTAGGTTTCGCATTTATAATATTATAGTAGGATAATAGGATTTGAAATTGTTTAAATCAACAAGATATTAGCAATTGATTTTAATTAGTGGCTTGACGAAAACGGTCGGTCGAAATTAATCTTCTAAAAGATCAGTATTTCGTATACCTTTGGAAATAAGCCTTCAAAGATACGGTTAACAAGAAAATGTAAAATGTGTCGCCTCTGTGGTCTAGCGGTCCAGGTGTTGAACTTGACTTGATGAGGTCCCGGGTTCGATTCCCGGGTTCAGCAACAAAAAGAAAAATGTGGTTTTTCAAATTTTCTAATAAAAAATGTTGTTCGGGATTAGATGTGTTCCCGGTTGGCGATAGTCTTACCATCTGTCACATTGTGGGACTTAGTGTCTTTGGCTAGTCGCGGGTGCCTGGTTGTGCCTCTGCCTACTGCTATGGGCGTGAAGATGCTTTTTTTAACAAGAAAATATCTATCGAAAAAAGCATTTAAGCTGATATATTTATTACACACTGATGACATAAAACTTGATATAGAATTTTCCTTTAAATTTGTAGTTTCGCCGATCGCTTTCGCAACTGTGAGATCACCACACCACTCTACCACCAATGGTCAGGTTGGTAATGACCCGTTTTGCCTTCACTCGCAGCTAACAAGGTGCCAGGTGGAATGGCACTTGGTCTACTCTACACAAAGAACCCGAATCTACAGGAAAATATCGTTCGCAGAAGTAACTAACCTGTTCGTATAAAAAGAATAATGGATGTAGAGAAAGCTTAGCATATCATTTGGCACTTAATATTCTCTGCCTGCTCCGCAAACTACTTGGTGTGAAGACATGTATGTATGATATAATGGACTTTTGTATCTAATACATAACACTAGCAGTTATCTCTTACTTCGACTACATACTTTCCTGTAAAGTTTTTTAAAGAAAACTTTTTTTTAAAAAGATGCCTTTGTTACATACTTCTTTTTATGCGAAAAAATGAAAATGACTAATTTTTAGAAAAAACTTATGCGTCGTCTAATACCAAAAAAATAGGTAGGTATATATGACGAATTAAGGAACTCTTGCATTTTTTCGTTAGATGATAAAAAGTACATCTCTTGAGGCTATCGCGTGATTTTCATTTAAAGTTTCAAAGCAAGCTTTCCAAGTTCATTTTAATTTTAAAGAAACGCTTTACAGTTTATTTTGCATTTGTAAAAGTTCACAATTAAAATACAACAGCACGAATAGCATTTAATTATCTGACACTTCAGCAGATGTTCATTTAAAGTATGTATTGCTTTTGTTAAGACTGAGTAAACTCGTGTATTTAAATGTTTTAACGAAAGCTTTTGTAGATGTTCTGCGTCTTATAATTTGAACAAAATGCAAATAACGTTGTTTGTTTGATATCATTGCTACTGAATATTTGTTTTTCTTGCTTAAATTATAAATCATCCACGGTCGTCAATTGTTAAAATATCAGTTGTCTTTAATTGTTATTCATGTCTATGAGTGCGGTCCCCAGTACATTAAATTAAATAAAGGAGTTATACATATTTTAAAAACATTAAACAAATTTATTACTGCCATAGTATTAGGTATTAATGTTGAGTATGTCAATTTTAGTAATTTCTTACAAACACAGTTGAAGGATAAATATATTGTACTAACTTTAAAAACTTGGATAATATTCAAAATATGATTTAATTAATATGCCAAATTACTTAGATTTTACTGAAAGTACAACTGAAACTGTAATAATTAATTAAAATAAATGTATGTTTTTAAAATCAAGAATCAACGTTAATTATCCCAAATCCCAAATCAAATTACCAGATGTGCCAACCCGCAATCCGAGATCGGTCCTCTCAAAATCTATTTCGTTCTTAAAGATTACAAAACAAGTCCACAGGTATTGAAATTAAAATTATTTACTTGCGGAGTGCGTGTATTATAAAAATGTTATAAATTTATTTAAGCATTTTAATACATCTATCATATTGTTGTGCACAACTATTGTTTTATAGGGAAACTATAACTGATCGACGTAACAATTTCGGACATTGCTTTTTGGATTAGATTATTCAGGCATACTAAAAACAACTCAACTACCTAAAACCAACTAACCAAATGCCATAAACCAACTACTTATGCAATTTCAAGATATTTTATAAAACCAATACTTTTTAAACAGTAAATAAGTCGAAAATTCACATTTTGTTTCTTTGTACTATGCTTACTGATTTATTTAGTTTAAGAAATTATGCATAAGGCTGGCATAGTCGTTTCACGACTAAAGCCTATAAATAAAGAAAAAAAAATCTTTTACACAAATTACAACAACTGATAAAAATTTAATCACAAAACCCCAATTATGTAACTGTTTTTTTACAAAACCACTTAATACTTTTTAAATAGTCAATAAGTCGAAAGTTCACATTCGAATGCAATCAGCATTCGAAAGTGAACAAAGAACTAACTACTCAAACAAATAAGCAAACCACATTGAAGTGAAAATAAATAAACATCACGAAATATGCAAATTCCAATATTTTATAACCAAGCTCCGACCCAAATTACAACAACCGAGAAAAATTAATCACAAAACCCCAATTATGTAACTGTTTTTATTACAAAACCACTTAATACTTTTTATATAGTCAATAAGTCGAAAGTTCACATTCGAATTCGAAAGTGAACAAAGAACTAATAAGCAAACCACATTGAAGTGGAAATAAGAAAACATCACGGAATATGTAAATTCCAATATTTTATAATCAAACTCCGACCCAAATTACAACAACCGAGAAAAATGGATCACAAAACCGAGTTTCATAATTGATAGAAATAAATTATTCCAATGCTATTTTTATAGTGAAGACAGAACGCGCTCCGCCCTTGACTTGTGAATAGAATAAGCAATGGGATTTCTTTTATTTACTTTGACGATGCACTATTTTTATTAGCTTCGGTATTGAGCGGTTCTGAGTCTTTTGTGGGCGAATTCCACTGTTTCGTTTGAGCCATACAATCAAAATAAGAATTCTTGTAATCTTAAAATAAAACTTATTCTTTAATGCTTATGAAATGTTACGTTAATAATGAATAATGATTAAACAATGTTACATTTACGAAATCTCAACTACTAATATTGTTTGAGATAATCTCCTAAACGGTTACACCGACTTTAAGCACGGTAAGTTTAAGTAGGTGATGTCACATAAAGTAATTTTTTTGAATGGCTAATTTGTTACTGACAGCAACACAGCACAGCGGACTATATAAGGTGAGTAAGGTCACTTTATATATCCCGAACGAAAAATCCTGTCGGAGTCCGAAAAACTCTTCAATAAACATCATAACCACGGAGAGCAATAAAGAAAGCATAAGAAATATAAATAAATATATTGCAAGGTTTTTTTTAAGTGGTTATTGACTTTTTAAAAAAAACTGGTTTGTTAATAAGAAGAAATATTAAAATAAATGAAAATGTATACTTTAATTAATAAATTTGGAGTTCCAGCACGCGCCGAGGACGGAAAGCATGAAATATACAAAAATGCATGTCCATCTGGTTTCCAGTCAAATGACAGATCCCACTGGATATACATGCATCATCACTACATAGTATAAAAAAAAGTCGCTTCTTCTGTCCCTATGTCCCTTTGTATGCTTAAATCTTTAAAACTACGCAACGGATTTTGATGTGTTTTTTTTAATAGATAAAGTAATTGAAGAAGATTTATATGTATATTTTATACCCGTGCAAAGCAGGGGCGGGCCGCTAGTTTATGTATAAAAGCAAAATCAATCGATATCACTTTGCCACCCATGCACCACTTCCCGATCAAATACTTCGTCGAGTGCCAACTTTATAACAGTTTTACATTTGTTGTCTGAAATTAGGACATGCGGTTATTCTCTAAGGAGCTTTGCGGTTTTCTTGGATAGAGAATGTTATGTAACTTAATTAGCTGTTTCGCTGCAGCGACTAACATTAAGCAGATAATGTTATTTTCCGGTGTATACGTTGTAGATGCACTCTCATTTTAAAATTAATAGCAAAATTAAATTTGGTGTTATAACATGTGAGTTGTTTTATGTTTTTTTTTACAGTTTGCTGGGCGCATGGTTGGACAAACGTACATAAAATATAAAAAGCGAAAAATCAAAAATAAGTCTGGATAGAGAGAAGAGCTTTGGTATTTTTATGATATAGGAAGGCAAATAAGCAGACGGCTTTCCTGATGGTAAGAAATTCAAGCCGCCTAGAGACACCAAAGGTGGTAAATGCGCGTTGCCAACCTGTGGTCGGGATGTTAGGCCTCGAGCAAAAGTAAGTTTACCGACTACCTTACCCTCCGAACCGGAACACGTCATGACGTTATGGCGGCAGAATAGGTAAGGCGGTGGTACCAATCCGGGCGAGTCGATGCGAAACGCTGCCACCTAGTCAGATGTCGCGGTGCTAGTGACGGTAAGCCTATGCCTGCCTTTTACGAGCTGCATGGTAAGGAACGCAGATGGTCTATTCTGCAAAGGAGCTCGAACCAATGAATTGAATGAACTTTAAAATAAAAAATATGAAAACATGTCTGTACCACGTTTTAGAATTTTAATAAAACAAATGAGAGTTGAAATATTATTTTAAAATCAAACCTTTAAAAATGTTACCTAAATGCTCTAAACCTTGTCATCCTGTCCATTGGTCCAGACCTACTGAATCCTGGCAGCTCAGAAGCGGTGAGCTTAGGTAAAATGGGTCATTACCAATAAGGGCACTGCTGGTAGCACAGGTAACCTACACGCTTGTTTGCCTCCTCTTGTATAAAAAAAACTAGGCATCCACCGTCTTACCTATTCCTGCCACCATAATAACATCATGTTTCAGTACAGAGCATGAGATGAGAGATGCCTAGACGTAAAAGGCCTCACATCCCGGCCACAGGACAACGGCGCTCCTGTAACTATGGGTCTATCGGTCATGACTGTGTCAGGAGCGCCTAGTGCTTGTTCATCGTCCCCACATATAGTAATCAAATCAGAAATTCCGATTAAAAAAGCATAATACAGAATAGTTCAAGTTCAGATATCACCAAAGGACTTACGAGTAAAAAAAATTATCTTCACGCCCACATCCCCGAAGTAGTAGGCAGAGGCACAACCACCCACAACTAGCCAAAGATACTAAGTCCCACAATGTGATAGGTGGCAAGCCTATCGCTAACCGGGCACATATCCTATCTCGAGCAACATTTTTTTATTAGGAATTTAGGAAATTGAAAAAACCAATTTTCTTTTTGTTGCCCGACCCGGGTTTCGAACCCGGGACCTCGTGCAGTCAAGTCCAACAACTGAACCGCTAGACTACAGAGGCGATACAGACTTACGAGTAGGTATACCAAATGCTATTAATTTTCAGGTATTTACTTCTTTTTTATCACATTCGCGAAGCGGTTGGCAACAAATATTGGGATATTTCGTAACGCTAAACGAACGCATAGTTTCGGTATTTATGTCTGTTTAATTTTGAAATCACTTTTGTTTATTTTTGTTGTCATAAAATGTTAAATGAGAAACATAATATGTAAATATTATAACATAATTATTTAAACGTAAAATCAAAAGGTTACTTTGCCCGGGACTGGATATGACCCCGGTTGGCGATAGGTTGCTACCTATCACATTGTGAGACTTAGGGTCTTCGGCTAGTCGTGGGTGCCTTGATTGACGGGCGTAAAGATACATTTTTCTCCGTGTTGATCCGGGTCCTGTGAGTGGAATATGCCATCTGCCTCTCTGACATGAAGCTCGTAAGATATGAGCACTACCTAAATAGAATCTATACTTGCTATCGTCGCCACTTGGTGGAATTTCATTGAATACACACTTTTTTTTTGTAGTTAACGCTTGTACTTATCCACTATACACTTTATTTAACACTTTCTGTTACTCTCCAGGCAACTGGTTTCACTTTTTACAGCATCATCAGGGCTTTGAAACTAAAGATAAAAAGACTGTTTTAATTTAACGTTCAATACTTATTTGGTTGGATGTTACTGACGGTACCGACATATAAAAATGTTAACAGTAAACAAACTACAACAAAATTATACTCAGCAAGTCTTTTCCCCAAAAATAGGGATTACAGTTAGATTGAAAAATGTCATTGTATTAAAAAATAAAATTATATTATGTCAACTTTTAGAAAAAACAATTTAGAAAAAATAAATTAAAAAATATCAATGATGTAAAACGATTTAAAATGTCTGGTTAAATATTACACAACTAACTAGACCATTGGAGGTATAATGCTGAGCAGGAACTTGACCGGGTAGTGATCCCCCGCCATACCTATTTCTCTGGCAAAAATGACTCTGTCACGTTCTGGTTCGGATAGTAAGGTAGCCAGTAGAAGATGCCGTACAACCAAGGACAAGCGATGAACCTATAACATCAGGCCACGTTTTTTCTTACCATCAGAAGAGCCGAACCGAGAGTCACTTATTGGCTGAACTCTTACATACAAGAAAAATCAAGGAGGTAGTTTAAAAACAGAAAACGTCAGTCTAAAACAATATTGGTATGAAATAGCCTGGTAGAATGACACAAAATATCTGATGGAAAGTCACGTTATGGTCAATAGAGGTGATGAATGTAGTTAAAAGACGCCTATTCACTTTAGGTATTTAGTCCTAATTAAATTTTAAGAAGAGTTACAATACTTTACAATGAAAATATAAAAGAAGATGCAAACCTTTTCGCTTTAATCATGGATTATATTGATCTGCTCTCCTAGTATTGCGATAATAGAAGGGGTTAAGTGGAATTAGTTTCAGATGCTCCTGGGCACACTTACAGAAAAATATCCTTCACAATTCAAGCGCTGTGAAACCGCAAAAATCCGACCCAAATTGTTTTATTGCCAATTCGCGACAATGAAATAATTTCTCGATTAATTAATTCATTAATTTTTCGACTCTAATGATTTCATTTCATGGTCATTTTGACATCATTAGAATTAGTCGTCATTGTTGATTATAATTTTTTCGATACTAATATTCGAACCCGAGACCTCATGCAGTCAAGTCCAACACCCGGACCGCTAGACCACAGAGGCGACTTATTCAATATCTCCTGTAAAATTAGATGCACATATCTAATCAACAAGCAAATCGCTTGTTTTATAGTTGTTTGTCTAGCAGAAACAAGTAAGGATATTTGACAAACTAATGGAAAAATCTACATAGGTTACATTTACCACTAACTAGTAAATGATTTCGAGGACAACAACTAAGCATCTTATCGCCCATATCCCCTAAGAGATATGCATAGGCGCAACCAGGGCATCCACGACTATTCGAAGACACTAACGGCCAATGTTAATAATCAATCCTAATCCAAAACTTGTTGTCCAATTGATATTTTGATCCATTTTTATGTTATCGTTTGCCAATAACATATCTGTGAACAGGATAAATATGGCAACTAGGTATAGGATAGGCCGGCGGATACGCAGCTATCTAGATTGCTTGAAATCCATCTTTAGAGAAATATTATTAACATTGGCCGTAAGTCGACAATGTGATTGGTAGCAAGTCTATCGCCAACCGGGCACATATCTAATCCCGAACAACGTTTTTTTTAATTAGAAAATTGGAAAAACCAAATTTTGTTTTTGTTTCTTGACTCGGAAATCGAAACCGGGACCTCTTGCAGACCTCAACTGTCCGATCGCGGTTAAGGTTATTTTTATTAAAATACACGTTTTTTTTCCTATCACCCGACCCGGGGATCGAATGAGGAAACTCAAGAAGTCAAGTCCGACGCCGGACCGCTAGACCCCAGAGACGATAAAAAAAAACTTGAAAAAAAATCAGAATACTTAAAAACTGAACATATTTAAAGTACATTCAAACTAAATTTAAATTTTTTTTAAGCTAAGTAGCATTATGTTTAATTTAAATATTATAGCCATTTATAAGGTTGTTGAGGTTATAACTTTTTAAATGTTCAGCGAAATACTAAACTAACCTTAAACGATAGCTTTTACTTAGATATAACTGATTCATTAAAAAATTGTTACAAGAATAAGAAGACGGATTTCTTAACAATGAGAAAGACATGTCTTTCTTGAAAACAAAAACGCTAATGGTGAATAGTCCGTGGTCAACCTGAGGGAGGGAAGATAAGCCTCTTGAGTAAGTTTACCGGCTTACCGACTCCTTATTACTCTTTTGCTCGTCTCATATGTTTAAAAGCACAGGAGTAAGTTAGGCATGAAACAATAGTACTAGTATAATTCGTAGTTAATAAAGACTTATCATAAGTATAGAAAATTACTATTCCTATGAACTAAATCCATACTAATTTTATAAATTTAAAAGCCTGTTTGTCTGTCTGTTACGCTTTAAGGGCTAAACTTGATTTCGATAAAATTTTATATTCATATAGAAAAGACTCGAGTTTGAACTAAAGTTACTTTTTCCAAAAAACACGTCTAAACGAGGATGAAAGTTAGCTTAAAAAATGAATGCTACGCTGACGAAGTAGCTGGAAAATAACTGTTAATAATAAATTACAACAGCAAGTATTAGATCGGCAGTAAGATGTAAATGTTATAATTAATGTATTCATATTAATAGATCCTTTAATGTACGTCTCATATTTCCGAAGCTGACAGTACAAAGGAAACATCTACAAAACAATAGAAGGTCGTCTTATGTATCATGGCTATAGAATTCTGTTTGGCAGAGCCGAACATCGCGATTTGGCTCATAGACAACTACGAGAGACGTTAGATGAGAATATTCATTCCAATTGATTTTAGAGTTCCGTACCAAAACCATTAAAAAATCCCTTTCACCCCTTTCAATCCTATATGTGTATCACGTGCCTGCTTATAACGTGGCCCTTTTATCCAAGGTTAAAAAATTTTTCTTTTATTACCCGCCAGCCTATTACAAAAAATAAAATTATCTATTAAAAATAAAATGATATATTCGATAAATGCATGATATTTTACAATACGGCTATTTTTTTAGTTTTGTTATAAGTCACTAGTAAAGTTGAAATTTTTATTTTTGTTTTAACATATGTTTTGCTCTGAACATAAAAATAAAAGAATAGTTTCCCTATGATAAAAGTATAGTTGGGGCTTATAATGATATTCAAAAGTCAGCTTAATATGACTAACACGTTTGAATGTTTCTGCACATTCTGTACTTACTTGAAGTTAAGAAAATTAGATGGTTCATATTTTGTACTGTTCTATGTCTGTAATTTCCAAACTGCAAGACCTCTTGCATTGGCCTAAAACCCCTTATGTAAGTCGGATAAAAAATAGCCCATAGTGCTTCCTCGTAGCATAGCACACCCATTTGTTTCCGTCACGATTACTTCAGCATGAAATGCGGCTGGTAAATAAACAAACAGATAGAAAGACAATTAAAAAAATGTTAAACACGAGTCGTGTTGCACAAGCCTATTTTTTAGATATCTTTTATGCATTCTCTACAATGTTCTTATATGTAAACGTAACATTATTTATGCACTCTACAATGTTCTTATATGTAAACGTAACATTATTTATGCACTCTACAATGTTCTTATATGTAAACGTAACATAATTTATGCACTCTACAATGTTCTTACATGTAAACGAAACATAATTTATGCACTCTACAATGTTCTTATATGTAAAAGTAACATTATTTATAAGGCATATTCCAGAACCTATTTTTAAAGAGCGGTAAAGTTTTAAAAATGGCAACACATAAGTCATTAAAAAAGATTTATGATTCCTAGGGATGGAAGTGTCTTCCTTAAGCAGTATATTCGGAGAAGCTTTTTTCCGATCTTTATTTGGTCACCAGCTATTCATATCGTTAGGCTATACCTATAAGTTGTATGCTACGGAACCATTTATCCCTGAAACGAATACACGTGGCCAAATTAAAAGTATTGTTATTCTAGTTATCTATTAATTATGCCAGGATAATTACTCAGAATGTATTCATACAATAACAAATTGCAATAATTTATTACAATTATCATTTAAAGTATTTTATTAAATATCCTGTATTATTTCAATACTTCATGAAGTACATTTTGTTTTCGTTAAACTGCAGCATCTGTTTTTTTTGCTGTTAGATATGAACACTTAAACATTTTTTTTTTGTAATATCTGCATTATTCTGCTTTCTTACGAACGACGTTAAAAAACGCAATATTTTTTGTTTGAAATGTATTTTAACAAACTCGCCGTTACGCAATTTCTCTACTACCTATTATTTCTCTACTACAAATGGATTTTGATCGTTTTTTTTCGAAATAATTCACTCATTATGCAGAGGTAGTTCTAGATCTAATTGATGGTTTTGTGATATTAATATCGAATAATGCATTGTTTCATTTATGGTCGGTACGAATTTCACCGTGACAACTAAAATTATAACAATAAAAAGCAGAAAACTGCAAAGTCGCCTCTGTGGTCTAGCGGTTCAGTTGTTCGACTTGACTGCCTGAAATCCCAGGTTCGAATTCCGGGTCGGGCAACAAAAAGAAAATTGGGTGTTTCTAATTTTCTAATAAAAATACGTTGCTCGGGATCGGATATGTGCCCGGTTGGCGATAGGCTTGCTACCTATCACATTGTGGGACTTAGTGTCTTCGGCAAGTCGTGGGTGCCTGGGTGCCTCTGCCTACCTCTTCGGGGATATGGGCGCGAAGATACTTTTAAAACTGCCAAGGCCGACTCGAACTATTTCATTAGGTAAAAAAGCCATACACTAAGCATAACTTATAAACCAGTATTCGTATCATGATAAAATTAAAATCGCGGTGGCCCTATTCGATATTTTAGTTCGAAATAATGATCTTTTAAATAGGCTCAAAATTGTTTGAAATTATCATCAGTACCCCGTGTTGGTCCGGGCTCCTTTGCAGAATAGACCATCTGCCTTCCTGCCAGGCAGCTCGTAAAAGGCGAGCATAGGCTTACCGTCACTAACACTAACACCGTGATATCTGACTAGGTGGTAGAGTTTCGCAGCGACTCACCTGGATTGGTACCACTGCCTTACTTATTCCTGCCGCCATAACGTCATGACGTGTTTCAGTTTTGAGGGTAAGGTAGCCGGTAAACTAGCTTTTGCTCGAGGGCTAACATCCCGGCCTCAGGTTGGCAACGCACCATTACCACCATTGGTGTCTCTAGGCGACGTGAATTTCTTACCATTAGGAAATCCATCTGCTTGTTTGCCTTCCAGTATCATAAAAAATATACAACTACATAGATACATACTACGTACATAATTCAAGATGTTGGTGAAATACGAACATGAATAAAGAGGTTCAAACAAAAATATTGCGTTTATTATTTTAATATTTTTCAAAAGGCCGCAGATGTAACAAAAATATTTGTTTAGGTGCTAACAGGCAAAGAAACTGTATGTGATAAGTCTACTTGTATATTTTTGTTTCTGTATCTTCTTCACTCGACGAAATAATAAAACACATCCAGCTTCTTTAGTATGCCTGTATGTAGGTATTATATATGCCTATTGTAGGTTGAGTTTTGACGTATTTAAAAGAAAAAATAAATGCAATATTTTTGGAACGAAGGCTAGGCGGAAAAAAATCTTATGAAAAAGTTGTCACGACACTTTTTGCTATAGTAAGCTATTGTAATTCCCCCTGGGATTCTGACTAGTGCAGACGTGTTTTTGATAAATTACAGTCAAATAAATCTTGTGAAAATATTGAATAGCTGTAATTAAATAGTGTCAAAAATTAGGACATCATAAGAGTTGGTGAAGTCATATAATAACTAATAACAGTGAACGTCGAAACGTGAATTGCGAGAGATCTGTCATAACTGGACGGAAAGTAATTTTGTACCAAGTCCTTGATAGCAGCTAAATTAAATTGACCTCCGTCACATTGCCCGGCGTAAAACTCTTTTATTAACTAGCTCCCTGGTACTTATTTCTGTGGACTGATTTAAAATGCCGCGTATGCCACCGTCCACGCCAGCACGCCCAGTTGAAATTACAGATATTTTTATTTTTTATTTTTTTATGTTTCTCCGTCTGTCTCTCTCTATAAGAGAGATAGAGATAGAGATTACTAGAGATTGATAGAGATTGAGAAAGAGAGAGGGGGGGAGAGAGAACTTCGTTCCATCCGGGTGCCCTTTAACACCTCTCAACTTTTTTTTATAACTGTTGAATTTCATGTACCTTCCTATTTACAAACACATACACACATATCTTTATGTCATGCCCCTTACAGGGTAGGCAGAGAGTATCCAGTGCCAAATGTCACGACTCTTACACACATATATTACAAGCAGGAATTAATTACCCGTATGATTATGTATACCCGACCGCATTTATCCTACTCTCATATTTTTTTCTGATATATCCAACTCTCGCTTCAACACAACGTTGGGATAAGCACAGAAGATGCAAAGCGAGTTTAGCACCCTGGCTCAAAATCTCGCTTAGAAATAGCTTACCCAGCGTTCCATTCACAATATTCCCTGACACACTCCTTTTCACATTCGGGGTGTAACTTCCATCCCTGCTAAAAGCACTACTAAGATATGCAATTTCACTCACTTGATCCAGCACTACATCAACTAAAACTCTTACATGCTGTACATTATCTTACTTACGTATTCCTACTTATTTGATAGTAGGTTTTGGTGACATTTTCCATAATTTTGTTCAGTTAAAGTGAAATATTCAGAAATAAGTCAACGAATTTTGTATTTTCCGAATATCATCTTAAACCCATTATAGGTAAGAATAACATCGCTTTACCTAAGATCCTGATATGACTTACTATAAAGACTGATGACCATTTCGAACAATTTTGAGCCTTATCTTATGACACTGGCTGATAATATGATTAAATTTTATTTACTTGACTAATATTAACGTAATGCTTATTTTGTTACTAAATTAAAAAAAAAAAATTTTTTACTAATATTATAGAGAGGAAAGGTTTAATTTTTTGTTTGTTTCAAATGAACAGGCTCTGAAACTACTGCACCGATTTCAAAAATTCTTTCACCTTTAGAATACTACATTATCCCTGAATGATATAGGCTTTGTTTCATCGAAATCGGTGCAGTAGAAGCCAAGTGAAACTGCTAGTTTTAAATAAAGATACTGCATCTTATTCAATTTTATCTTCTGTACATCTATTCCTTGTTTTTATCATTTTAACGTTATTGATAATTTTACAACAATGGGTGTTCATTAAATTTATTTTAGT
>NJDC01007637.1:17674-32524 GCA_002245475.1 Calephelis virginiensis
GGAAAACAGATAGATTGTGACCTGGATTAACATATAGCCTATTTTTAATCCCGATCGCACACCGGGTTTCTGTGAAAACGCGGGAGAAGCCGCAGGTAGCAGCTAGTTTTCCATAATTTTGTTCAGTTAAAGTGAAATATTCAGAAAGAAGTCAACGAATTTTGTATTTTCCGAATATCATTTTAAACCCATTATAGGTAAGAATAACATCGCTTTACCTAAGATCCTGATATGACTTACTATAAAGACTGATGAACATTTCGAACAATTTTGAGCCTTATCTTATGACACTGGCTGATAATATGATTAAATTTTATTTACTTGACTAACATTAACGTTATGCTTGTTTTGTTACTAAATAAAAAAAGGTTTTTTTTACTAATATTATAGAGAGGAAAGGTTTAATTTTTTGTTTGTTTCAAATGAACAGGCTCTGAAACTTCTGCACCGATTTAAAAAAATATTTCACCTTTAGAATACTACATTATCCCTGAATGAATGGCTTTGTTTCATCGAAATCGGTGCAGTAGAGCCAAGTTACACAGGCGAAGCTGCGTGAAACTGCTAGTTTTAAATAATGATACTGCATCTTATTCAATTTTATCTTCTGTACATCTATTCCTTGTTTTTATCATTTTAACGTTATTGATAATTTTACAACAATGGGTGTTCATTAAATTTATTTTAGTATCTATTTAAGTATTTTAATGTGTTAGTATTGTAGACTAGCACCAATAACACAAGCATATAATTTGCTTACTTTGTACATACAATTTGTGTAACTTTTTCACCGACTGACTCTTAAAAAAGAAGGTTCTCAATTAAATTTTATGTTTTTTGTATGTTCGTTGCGCAATCACTCCGTCAATAACTAACCGATGGTGACAGTTCTTTTTTGAAATGGTAGTTCATGATTCTAAGGTGGTCTCATGTTAATTTTACCTTGATCCGACCGGTGGTTTTTGAGTTATGCTTAATTATACATAATCTTTTTACTTCTCTTGACGACCTAATCATTGACTACTGCTAACTACTAGTAGGTAGTTGAAATTTGTGTGTGACCATTTCGGAACAAATTGCTATCTTTCGAAAAAAGAATAATCGAATCGCGACGTGGTACCCAATCAAATGGTTGGAGTCGGTTTTTGCTGTTTTAGCTACCACTAGTATTTAATAACTAAGCGTTTATTAAATACTAGTGGTCGCCCATTGGTCGAAATTTGGCCATAATAAATTTTAATATCTTGTTGATAAGAACGCCATTTTCATTTCTCAAGACCAACTACTTTGTTTTCAAACTTTATTGTGCGCCATCTGTGATCTTTTTTCGTTTTCATCAATATATTTGTTTGTGTGTTAAATGCATGGTAGTGTGGGTAATGTTTTATTTATTGATTTAATGTACTTTATAAGCATTATTATTGAAAAGTATTAGCGTTCTGCACTTCTCCTACACATAAACTATAAGTGTGCCAAATTTCATACTCCTCCATTCGCGCAATTTTCTTAAAAAGTTTTGGCATAACGTATTAATATATAGAATTTTTCTTCTAACTACTGCCTTACTAACTAACGGTTTTGCCAAATAATTAAAAATAAAACATTGTCGATGTAAGTAATTACAGAAATATAGGTAACGTTTTAAAAAACATCTGAGAAAGGATAGTAGGGCCATATATGATTAGACGAAATTTTAAGAGTTGTAAACAAGAGGACATTAGAAAAATATTGATGTATTGAAATTAAACACATGTCTATGAGAATGGCCTGACAATATGAGGAAGAATAGCTCAAGTTCAAACTGTCAATAATATTAAACTTTTATGGATAGCGCACATTTTTTACGGGCTGCATCGGGGCGCATCGCCTTGCAATAATCTGACTAGATCGCTTTCATACATTTTATGTCCCTCTCTGTGGTCTAGCGGTCCGGCGTCGGACTTGACTTCTTGAGGTCCCGGGTTCGATTTTCGGGTCGGGCAACAAAAAAAATAGAAAACGTATATTTTCAATTTTCTATTAAAATATAACGTTGCCTGGGATTGGATATGTGCCCGGTTGGCGATAGGATTGCCCCTATCACAATGTGGGACTTAGTGTCTTCGGCTATTCGTGGGTGCCTTGGAGCATATGGGCGTGAAGATGTTATTATATGTAGCAATGCATTCTATGACGAATCGCGACGGTGGATTCGTGCTAAAGTTCCACCGTACCGTTACCGTTACATAGTACCGCTTAGGAACCGTGCAATACAATGCACCTCGACCCGTCCAAATTTGCGCTGCTTTCCTAATAATATAATATAATAAAAGACAATCGTCGCCTATTAACACTAAAGATGCTACGGGGGCCTTACTACAACATGGCTGAGGAGTTAGGATAAATATGCATTTCAACCGACTTCCTTACTTTCCAGTAAGCAACACAACTATGGCGAAAACTGATGCTTTAACAGAAGGCATAAGTAAGGTGAGCGGGATTAGTTGGCACACAGGACTCTACCGCCACGAACTGTAACCTAAATCCAGTAGCCTAAATTGCTATCAAACGCTGGTGATGGGGTCATCACATCCAAACATGATCATAATTTGTAAATTCATCGATGTGTTTTACTGCGTAAATCTTTACACATATTGCCTTAATCATATCAATTATTTTTTAATGTCAAGTCAACGTAAAAACGAAAGGCAATCCCGAAATTCCCATTAAAACTGAAAGATGTAAATTGGTGATAAGATAAGGTAAGTCAGGTAAACCATCCATAGGCAATAAAAATGGTATAGGTGCGTTAGCAACCTAAGGTTACAATATTAAGCTTCTTTTTCTCCTTATAAGAACACGACTTTGGCAAGCACTAGTTAATAGCGGTGGAAATCGAGTTTTATCCTTAGAGTGCCAGTGCTTTCGTACCTACACTCAAGGTGACATAAAAGTTTTTGTTTCGACAGTCGATTTATTTTTCCATATAGATAAAAACAAAACTTAAGTAGAAATGTCCTAAATGTTTTTCAAATCTGTTATACACAAGCTTTTTACAAAAAGTTTCACAGAACCTGTTGAAAAATTAGGCAGAAATCTAATTGAAGTAAAGATAGCTCTACAGATATCGAGATACTGCAAATTGAGATCGTACCTACTTATTTTTTTTACGAGATAAGAGACGGCTCTTCTGATAATAAGAATCAAACGTAGCCTATAAACACCATATAATAGATATAAATAGATAATTTAAGCACACATACAACTTATTCTATAAATAATCTAGAAAACAAAGAACCCAACAAATATCACCATTTAAAAAAACAAGTTATACAATAAAAAGAAAACAAAAGAAAATTTAAACAAAGTGTTAAATTCCTTTATTCGTATGATATGCTAATAAGCTTCTAACTTACCTTAAAAGACATCAACAAGAAGCAGCAACACCAGTCCCTTAAGCACAATTATCACTTGAAACAAGCGGTCCTAAAGGCATTATGCCCTTTATTATAACAAGGATCTGTAATACCACTCAGTTTATTGTAGTATATTCACAACCACGAAGAAACGAAGGAAATAAGTACCTTTGTTAACACAACCTTACTATCTTTTCCTAGTTTGAACTCCATTATTAATTTGAAGATTCAATTTGTAAATAAGTTTTTTAATTTAATTCACAACTTGGAAGAGAAACAACCATATTTACTGAAGTCTGAACTTTTATGTCAGAAACGTATTCCTTTGGTTTATAGTATCACAACCATTTCTTTTATTCAGTCTACATAACTGTTGAACTGTACTTCAACACTTATTGATTTCAAAACATTAAATATGATTCACAACACTAGAGAGGTAAATAATTACTGAGCTTACATCGTGATAACTTTTAAAGTCTTTTGAAAATACTATAATTTATTTCACATTACGTCATAAACACACATGAAATGGTCATATTCACTGAGTTCATTTATTGTTTTTGGCACAATTAAGTTTGAATTTCATTTTTCACACGTGAATTTCAGACGGTCTACACTACGCAAAGTTTTCTCTCACTAAAAGCACTTATATTTCATAGGTTTATATTTATACATCGTAAAACATGTCAGACCGTCTCACGGCACGATAGGCGACATTTCAGATGGCGGTGAATGTCAGGTAACGTCGGAACTGTCACTGAAACTGTGTTTTTAGTTTTCGGATACGACGTGTGTGCTTCGTACTGTTTGTACTGTTACTACAGGCACGCGTTTCACATTGCAACTGCTGAAAAGCAAACCTGTTGAAATAGGACAGGGGACTGTGTGCGAGCGAGATGGTTATACTTTTGACTAGTTGGTTTAGATTTTCAGGCGCTTATTTTGCTAAAAGCACGTGTGTGCGTGAAAAGCTGCATGACTACGAGCGTTGAAACCGTGGTTGTGGGTTGTGGAAAACTCTGTTAGGGTGCGTTTAGAAGCTCGCGAATCTTTAGACGTTGTTGATTTCCAAATTGTTATTTATGACCTACTTTCAATGTTTTATGTATTCTTGTTGTTCTTACGTATTTTTATGGTAGTGTTTCGTTATTGTGCGAACAGTTATGTACTTTAATGTTAACGTAATCTATTCCTACTTCAATTTTTATAATATTGAGCAATACTTTGGTGATAATGATATTTTTATAAGTCTGTCTGTATACTGGAACAGTACTTACTGACTAGATGCCATACTTTTTTTAAAAGTCTTGATTTAATTATGCAATATGTTTATTTCCTTATTAATTATCTGTTATTTACAGTATAATTTAAAAAAGCAATTTCGAATAAAAAAATATTCATTTTTTGTTTTATTTTTATTAAAAAGTAAGAAATTGATATGGTTATACTTTTTGATGGTATAGAAAGTCACACTTTATGTTATAAATACAGGGATCACCAACATTTTAATCTATGTAAGTTATGTTAATCAATTGATGTCTGTGGGCAGCGGTGATCACATTCCGTCAGGTGACCCACTTACAAAAATTTATTGTGCTTCTCTGATAAAAAAATGGTCAATATTAAATTACTCCTTAAAGTACACAGCCGTGTGCATGTCTCCTGGTGGTTAGATCCATGACCTAGTGACACCATAGATGTTGTAGATGCGTCTGTGCTCGGAGTGTTATGCCTAATTTGCTATGAAACGTGCAAAAATAATTATTACAGATGACTCCTCCACATTATAAGATGACAATCGAAGGTGTTACAGTAAGAATTAATCAATTTAAAGTGGCATTGAGACCAGTATAAACAAGGGGTCACACAGACGCGTAACGTAATCAAATACCACGCAACCTGCGAGGCTGCGTTGTTCGGGTGATGAAAGAGAAGATAGAGTTTCTGGTGAAAAGGAAAGAGATGGTGATAGGCAACGTAAGTGCGCACGCAGCGTTCGATACGACCACCCGACTCATACCAGCTTCCACACGGAGCGACCGCCTCTGACAGCTAGCAATGTAACGATGTACCCTTCATTATATTGGGAATCAATCGGCAAATGGACATGGACTCGCTGATCAGCACACGCAGTTTTAAGCTGCTCTTTGGTTTTAGGGATCCTTAAGTGAGGGTAGGGTTCCGATATGGTTCTAGATTTTAGAGATCCACCGAGACTAGTAGAACCACTTGTATGGTGGTTCCTTTAACTCTTGAAGCATAAGTGTGGATGTTTCACACAGTATCTTATCATCGTTGGTATTTGATGGACTGTATTTTTTGTATTAACATCCTCACAGCCATTGAACTAAAATAAAATCATTGTAATCCTATTATTATTATAAATGCGAAAGTTTGTAAGTATGGATGTATGGATGTTTGTTACTCTTTCACGCTCGAATGGCTGAACGGATTTGTCTGAAATTTGGAAGACAGATAGATTGTGACCTGGATTAACATATAGCCTATTTTTAATCCCGATCACACACCGGGTTTCTGTGAAAACGCGGGCGAAGCCGCAGGTAGCAGCTAGTATGTTATAGAAGTACGATGATTATATTTTAGAAAATTGTGTTTTATAACTGTTATCTCCACAACAAGTGATCTCTGTGGTCTAACGGTCTGATGTAGGAATTGATTCCATGAGGTCCTGAGTTCAACACTCGGGTCGGGCAACAAAAAAAATCATTTTTTTTTTAATTTTCTTATAAAAACCATGTTGACTGCGATTGGCGAAGGACTTGCAACCTATCACATTGTGGGCCTTAGTGTCTCCGGTTAGTAGTCATGGGTGCCCTGGTCGTACCTCTATCTAACCTTTGATATGTATGTAAAGAGATACTTTTATTTATTATAGTTAAATTAAATTAGTTTTCATTAAATTATTACATTTTTATACAAATCGTTAAATTATATGTAACCATTCAAGAAACATTGTAACTGTTGCAGTACGTGACTGTTTTCCCTAATTATCTTGAAAAGCATCATCTCTTTTCATAAAAAAATATACTTGGATTTTGCAGAGCTACTGCTACAATGTTGACCCTGTACTGTTCTTTTACTTTTGGGTTGAATGCATTAATATCACTGGGCAGGAATTTCTCTCGTTTGAATAATATTTGCCCTAATAAAATTGGTATTTGCCCCAAATGTACCTTGAGTATATCAGGAAAGGGGTACTTTTTTTTATATAAATAAAATACAGTAATGGATTAACTGACTAATATAATGAAAAAATATCTGCAAATCAATACTTTACTAACGGCCAATGTTAATAATGTATCTCAATCTAATGGATTTCAAGCAATCTAGATAGCTGCGTATTCGCCGGCCTATCTTATACCTCATAGCCATATTTATCCTGTGCACAGATATATTATTGGCAAGCGATAACATAAAAATGGATCAAAATATCAATCTTGGACAGCGAGTTTTTAGAGATTAGGATTGATTATTAATATTGGCCGTTAATCAATACGACTTACCCACCGATGATAGTTTCAAATTTTAACCGACACAAACACGTTTCTGATGGTTATTCTGATGGTTTGAAAATATTTACGAAAGTGTATGGAAGAATAGTTGAAAGGAGGATGCAAGGGATGTCCGATGGAATATTGTGGGAGGCTCAAGGTGGTTTCAGGTCTGGAAAAGGATGTAAGGATCAAGTGTTTTCGCTCCGCAACATTGTAGAGAAACATCTGGCTGTTGGTCAGAAGGTTTTCTGCAGTTTTGTGGATCTCGAAAAAACATTTGATAGGGTTGTACGTAAGGAACTTTGGGACATTTTGCCAGATTATGGGATAGTCGGGTCCCTGCTGCGTGCGGTGCAGTCAATGCATTTAGACTGTAAAGCATGCGTGCGGGTGGATGGCAACATATCGCCTTGGTTTGATGTTAATATTGGAGTCAAGCAGGGTTGTGTGTTGTCAGCACGCTTATTTATCTAATATTTGGACAAATGTCTTCAAAGGTTAAGATAATTGAATGTGGGAATGCGTATGGGTGACCATGTGGTGAACTGCCTGCTTTATGCAGATGATGCTGTACTTTTAGGCTCTACACCATCTGAACTGCAAACACTGGTCACAGTTATGGAAGGAGATTGTAAAGAAAGGGGCTTACATTTGAATGCGATGAAAAACAAAATGATGGTGTTTGAAACAGACGTAGCCAGAACGGATGTAAAAGTTTTGGTTGATGATGTAGTGCTGGAACAAGTGAATGAACTTGTATATCTTGGTTGTGCTTTTAGCAGGGATGGAAAGTACACCGCGGATGTAGAGAGGCGAGTGAGTGCAGGGAATAGTGTGAATGGAGCGTTGGGTAAGCTATTCTAAAGCGAGGTTTTGAGTCAAAAAGCTAGACTCGCTTTGCATAATTCTGTGTTTATTCCAACGTTATTGTATGGAAGCGAGAGTTGGGTATGTCAGAAAGTGCATGAAAGTAGGATAAATGCGGTTGAAATAAGAGGACTACAGAAAATATGTTGTGTAACGCTCGCTGACCGCATTCATAACAGTGAGATCCGAGAAAGAGTGGGATTGAAAGAATATGTTGGTGTTCAAATGCGAAAGGGCATGCTCCGCTAGTTCGGACATGTGGAAAGAATGACAGATGAAAGATTGACAAAACAGATATACAATGCGAATGTGGATGGATCTAGGTACCCTGGGAGACCAAGGCTGACATTTCACGATCAGATCAATCGGATATTATCCGAGGGTGGTGTCAAGAGTCTCCGAAACCAGCGTGTTTGTATGAAAAGGGTTATGAATGTGAAGGAAGCAAGACAGGTTTGTCAGGATCGTGAGGTCTGGCACTCAATACTCTCTGCCTACCCCGTAAGGGACTTGGCGTGCAGATATGTATATATGTGTATTTACGAGTCAAAATATAGCTTTTTAAATATAAATAATGTATTGTTTTACTTATGGTGAGACCTGCTAATAGTTATAATTATTAATAATATGTTGATGCGTTATATTAATGGCAATAGTAGCTATAGTAGTTAAATTTTATTCTTATCTGTCGAATGCAAAAACTAAAAATTTTAGGATTGTTTCACCCTAAAATACTTAACGATTTTTGAGGAAAATGCATAGAAAAAATTTTTGAAGTAGGTAGTTACAAAAAACCGTCAAATTTGTTTTTAACAAAAGTTCTTATTTATGTATGTCTATGACAAAATTTCTGTGCTGCTCGTAAACAAAAGGTACGTTAGAAACCCTACAGTTTGACATACCAATCTCTTATTCCTTTTATTTTTTATTCCTCTGTGGTCTAGCGGTTCAGTTGTTGGAGGTCCCGGGTTCGAATCCCGGGTCGGGCAACAAAAGAAAATTGGGTTTTTCCAATCTCCTAATTTAAAAAAATGCTCGGGACAGGCTTTGTGCCCGGTTGGCGACAGACTTGCCACCTATCACATTATGGGACTTAGTATCTTCGGCTAGTCGTGGGTACCCTGGTTGTGTCTCTGCCTACCTCTTCTGGGATATAGGCGTGAAGATAATTACTTACTTACTTTTCTTATTATTTATTAAAAAGGATTTTAATGAAGGATAAAAAGGAAAAAGGATAGCTTATATTGTTAATTTTGTAGATACTATATGTTATTTAGGTTCGACGGTTGTACGAGTGTTAGTCTTATGTACATACGGCCTAAATTATTTTATTAGTGTAAAAAATTAATCACCCACTATTGGAAAAGTATTCTATATCAGACTTGGCTTTACATTATATCTTTGAAATACCGATGTTTTTGGAAACCGGTAGTATATAAGCATGAAAACATTATCAGTAACAGAGGTTTTACTATCCTACTCTTACCAGTATCAGATTTAGTGCAAATACTACTGATTTAATGGTGACGGTACATTTTATAGAGTTAGAGCGTTTAGAGTAAGAAGTTACCATTTAAATGACATCTATTTTATTTTGGTAATGTTTTAGATGGAAATGGTTTTGAAGGGATTTCTATTCACGAAACATTTTAATGCGTTCCAGGAAATGTAATCAATCTTAACAAACCAAGGCTTAATCCTTTTGTAAGGCGTCGTGTTGTCCCTAAATAACGTCATTTACCACGACGTCATGGACTAAGTTGTAGGTTTTGGTGAAGTGTTAAAAGCAATAAGTTAAATCTATATTTATATTTTTTCGCATCCGTGGACCGCTAGGGTCCGATACCGGCATTGACAACATGAGTTATCGTATTCCTTTGTTGCCCGTGTTACTACCAATGTTACTACTAGTAGTAATATGGGTATTTTTTTCCGTTTTTACTACTATAGTTGTAAGTTACAAGAAGGGAAATACTAAATTGCCTATCTTGGTACTTGGTAGTAACCAAGTGACTATAGTTGTTACACGGGTAACTTATTTTCCGTTATTACTACTGCAGTTGTAAGTTGTTACAATAAAAATATTGTGTTACCCGTCTTACTACTACCCAATTGTAGTTGTTACATGGGTAACTTGATAGCATTGCAGTTATAAGCAAAGAAATATTAAATAGTCCATCTTCCAATTAAATAGTGTCCATCTTCAAAAATTATCTAAGAATCAAGTTGTATACAACGTGATTAATTTTCTGTGCTGTAATTAATAGAGAGATAAAAAAACAAAGAAAAAAAATATAAAAAATCGAACTTGCTTATTTAAAAGGTCACAGATAACAAAAAATAATATGAATAATTCATACGAATTTTTATTTTTATTTTGATTTTTTTTTATTAAAATATATTATATTTATTTTGAAATTACAAACATTATTTTTTTTTTAAATTATTACAAGATTTGAGGACAACTAAGAAAATGGCAATAGTTGCTATTCCCAGTGGTAGTTGAGTGTTTTTTTAGGCAAATCAAAATGACCTTCTAAACAAGAAAGTTTGATTCTTTTGTTCTTTATCTCTCTACCAATTATAGTCCAGGAAATTAATCACGTTGTATACAACTTGATTCTTAGATTAATTATTAAAGATAGATAAAGTTTATTTTAAAGGTAGTAACACAGACAATTTAATATTTCTTTACCTCTAACTGCAATGCTACCAAGTTACCCATGTAACAACTACAATTGGGTAGTAGTAAGACGGGTAACACAATATTTTCATTCTAACAACTTACAACTGCAGTAGCAATAACAGCAAATAAGTTACCCGTGTAACAACTATAGTCACTTGGTAGTAAGATAGGCAATTTAGTATTTCCCTTCTTGCAACTTACAACTGCAGTAGTAAAAACGGAAAAAAATGTACCCATCTTACTACTTGTAGTAACATTGGTAGTAACAAGGACAACAAAGGATCGTATTCGATTACCAGGTCGAGTAACTCGAAATGTGTTTTTTTAATTTTTAATAAAAGCAACTTCGTCCAGAATTGGATAAGTACCCAGTTGGCAAGATGTTTGCCACTTATCAGGCTGTGGAACTATGTACATTCTGATATCATCATAAAATAGTTTAAAATCGTTTTTTGTTTTATAATTCGTCTGTCGTTCTGTCTGTACACGAATCAGATCTTCTATGAGTTGCAACTTATAGGAACAGGCGACTTTTGATGGTACGGGCCAGCGGTTATCAAAAAATATAGATGTTATTGGTGCTCCTTATCTCACAAACGAGATGTAAAGCCATGCGTGCAAGTTTATTGAATGACTTTACTTCTCGCTGAACTTTAAAAAAAACCGAAGTCCTAAAATTTTTTTTAAAGTGAAGCGAACAATAACACGGCTTTTATGATAGTAAAAGACTATCACGGTTTTGTGTCTCCGTTTTAAGGCCGAGATGGTGAAACTATTGCGTAAGTCTACCAAAATATCCTCCGGGCCGTAAGCAAAGTAATTAAATATCTTCACGCCCATATCTCAAATTTTACCAGCTCTAGCTAATATATCTAAGTATCGTTAATTAACACCCTTAACACAAGCATAAAGTTGGCACACTTTGAAGTTAGATTTAATTTGTGTACTTGTCCATGGATATTTAATTAAGTACTAGCTGCTACCTGCGGCTTCGCCCGCGTTTTCACAGAAACCCGGTGTGCGATCGGGATTAAAAATAGCCTATATGTTAATCCAGGTCACAATCTATCTGTCTTCCAAATTTCAGACAAATCCGTTTAGCCATTCGAGCGTGAAAGAGTAACAAACATCCATACATCCATACTTACAAACTTTCGCATTTATAATATTAATAGGATAGGATTACCGTCCAATTACTAACCTATAGCTATAACTTCCTTGTTTTTTCTAAAGTTATGAAATCCATAACAAACTGCCAGCTCTTAAGGTACCTAGAGGAGCACCAGCTGTTAAATGATAGTCAGTACGGTTTCCGTCGTGTTCGTTCAGCTGGTGATCTTTTGGTTTACTTAACACACCGATGGGCGTAAGCAGTCGAAAGCAAGGGAGAAGCATTAGCTATCAATTTGGACATAGCGAAAGCCTTCGATCGGGTGTGGCACAAGGCGCTTCTATCGAAGCTTCCTTCTTACGGTCTTCCCGAGAAATGATGTACATGGATCACTAGTTTTTTGACGGGGCGTAGCATCAAGGTCGTTGTCGACTGTGTGTGCTGTAACATATTTCCTTGTAATATGTACATCTTACTAACCTTGTAAATATTTCTGTTTTATTATCTTCTGTTCTACTATTCATATTAATTACTTGTAATGCGTACATATTTCTATCCTTGTAAATATCTGTTTTTGATGATTAGTAATTTTGTGTCCCTTATGATTGTTATTGTTTCTGTTTTTAATGTCTTTCTCACAACTTTTCTCCTCAATGATCCTTTTAAATCACTGAAATATACCAAAATTTACCATTTTTGACATCTTCAATGACAGTAATGACTATTTTGAATTACTGTCATCAGTGGCGGATTAACACATTTGCCGCCAGTAGGCTATTAAAATTTTGCTGCCTCTTGTGATCTCTGCATTGCGATACCCTACACGGAGAAAACAAGGTGGAAGAAAATGTTAAATGAAACTAAAATATGATATATATTTTTATTAGACTTACAGTTTAAAACAATATTCCTATTAACTTATGTATTAAGAATCCGCTTGATGATGGTGATAAAATCAATTAAATTATAAAAGTTTTAAATGACCTTTTTGCGCGATTTTATATTCGCAAAATCGTCGATTAAATCGTCGTATGAAATATTATTCATAAGTTCTGACTCTATGCACAAAAGAGCTAAAGCATTTAGATTTTCTTGACTTAATGTAGATCGTAGATAGTTTTTCACTCGCTTTAAGCAAGAAAAGCTTCTCTCACCCGAACAATTTGTCGCTGGTGTACACAAAGCCATCCGAACTGCTATGTCCAAGTTTGGATAAATATTCCCCAAATTCTGATTTCGCAGAAATAAAGATAGACTTTTCAATGATCCAGACTCAGGTTTTATTAAAATTCTTTGAGAAGAAAAGTGGCCTTGAAGGTGTACGCATTCTTGAACTATGTCAGTTTCTAAATCGTTAGGATACATTTTTTCCAACAAATTTGCTTTTTCCGTTAGGGTCGATGTTGACAACTCACTTATTTTAGTAAGAAATAAAAACTTCTCGTTAAATCTGCTGTAAGCCCCCTGACGTCTTCCTAACTCAGACACGAGTCTATCTACGAGGACAAAAAACGTGTTAACCCGAAAATTTTCACTCGCAGTCATTCTAATTCCTTCATCGGGTGTTTCGTCAAATCTTTTTTTCTTTTAGGTTGTCTTTTTCCAATATCTGTTGTATATTGCTTCGATATGCTTAAGCATATCCATCGCTTTTTCTTCGAAATACTTGAAATTGTCTCGTTCAGTTAAGAAAAACTTACAGAGTGATTCATAAAGATCGGCAACAGTGATCAAATCTACGGTGGACGCCTGAATTTGAATATTCACTTTGTTAATTCTCTCTAAAAAATCATTCCACATAACAACCATTACCGCCGTCTCCAGTTCTTCTAAATTAAAAAGTATCCCTGCCGCTTCGTTTCGCGTTACAGGCTTTTTGGTACAATCATCCTTGATTGATTCTAAAATTTTATGAACTTCGTACCAAGAATCTTTCAAACTCTTACACGCGTCCTCTCTGGCTGACCAACGTGTCACATTGACTCTCTTCAGGGTTTTTCCTTTCCCGATTTCACTGGCTAATTTTTGCCAGCGTTGTGTCGAGCTTACAAAAAAAAAGGTAAATTTCCTGTTGCAGCATGAAAAAGCAACAAGCTTCTGTACAAGATTCAGCAGCAGCAGTTGCCACTAAATTCAAAGAATGAGCAGAACAAGGTACGTAAAAAGCGAAAGGTGCTTGGTTTTTAATTTTTGCTTGTAAGCCGTTGTAAATACCAAATATGTTTGCGGCATTATCATATGACTGTCCACGACAGTCTCCTATATTTATGTCTAGTGTTTTGAGTTCCGAAATAATAGCAGAAAATATTTCTTCAGCCTTATTTTCCACTGACGACAAAAATTTGAGAAATCTTTCGCATGGTTTGCCTGTTTCCAAAACATATCTAATGACAAGGGTAAGTTGATCCACATGTGATATATCTAGTGTTGAATCGATGATTAGGGAATAATATTTTGCGTTTCTTATCTCATTTCCAATCTGTTTTAAGACTTTATGTCCCATCAAGAGTACAAACTCATCGCAAATGGTACTTGATAAGTAACTGGTATTCCCTGATCCTTGATTTCCAAATCGTTCAATATGACAGGCTAAAAAAGGATCGAATTCCGCTAGCAGTTCCAAAATCATGCAATAATTTCCATTATGCGGATCACCAAACTTTTCATTTTTTCCTCTGAAAGCGAGACCTCTTGAACACAGTCGCTTCACTACGGCAATAACTCTCTTCAGAACATTTCTCCAATAAGTAATTTCTTCATCGATCTGGACCTGCAATAAATAGTCTATTCGGCCATCAATCTCACTTCTAGCTTTCAAACTAAGGATACTTGATTTGTGACGGGCAGAGTTTTCATGCTGAGCTACTCGATGTTCTGCATTTTTCCAGTCATTAAATCCTTCGTTCTCGAACTGAGTTTTATACTGCAGTGGACCGAATGCCAAACAGGGTCCACAAAATACAGAAATTTTACTCTCAGAATAAACTAGCCAATTTCGGTCTTCCACTTCATAATTTTTTATCTTCCTTTGAAAGATACTCACTGGCAAGAAACGACGCTGATCCGCATATATTTTTTCACTTTTAGAGAAGTCACAAGACTTGTTTTGATCGAAGCCGTACCTTGCCATAGTCTCCCTTAAAGTATCGTTAATTTCCCATAAATTTGGATCTTTATTTAGATTTACTGTTGTTTGCACTTGGTCATTACTTGTGCATGACGTGTGATAATGAGACGCATCTTCAGTTATACTAATTGATGTTTTTTCTACCGCTT
>NJDC01007637.1:57107-73032 GCA_002245475.1 Calephelis virginiensis
CAATCTTTGCTGGGTTCTTCGAGGCCTCATTTGATTTGATTCATGCAAAAATATGGCTAAAGTACAAAATAGTGCTGGAGTGAATAAAATACAAATTTAAAAAAATGAAAATTTTGGTACAAGAAGCAAATACTCAAGATCTAGAAATAAACACGAGATTAAATAAATTACAACAAAACTTGTTTTATTTTAACCCCCATTTAGCCCTTTCAGTGACAATAAAAATGATTGTAATTTGATAATAACTCATTTTTTATAATTGATGAAACAAATTACAGTCTTATTTTTATTGTCACAAAAATGAAATCTGAAGTTCTCCTGAAAAGGGCCTATATAGCGGCTATACCATGACATGTATATTTATACATCTATATATTGAATATTTAGTTCTTCACCGGTCCGTGGCACCCCGCCACTGTCTCATTTTCGTTGACATTTGATTTGACAATTGCAAAGACTGCAGACTCTATTCCTATTTATTAATATACTTTATGGCTAGGAGCGTCGTCATATTATCTGTACATCGAACATTGCTCGTCTACACATAAACCTTATTTTCAGATGGAACAAATAGAGCAATGTCTGTTGATATTATACGTATTTGCTATCTATGAGAATGTAATGGTAGGTACATAGCGGTGTATTATCCATTGCGCATCCTATACTCTTAGGAAATATCTAAGCAATACAAAAACAGCAATGAATTAGGTTTTGTTTTAGATCTCGCGCATGTGCAGTGCGCCGTCTTACGTTCTGACGATCTAATGCGAGTTTAGAAGTTTTTACTATAATTTCTTTCCAAATAAAATGCGCAACGCCGCTAAAGAAGTTTTCACTTCAAAAACAAATTTGTGTCAGATATAGATAATCTACCAGCTGATGTCTCCAATTAGAGCCATTAAATGCCCCGTTTAATTAACCACTAAACATCATACGTACTCGTAAATTGAGCCATTGTTTATTAGTATTCCACTAACTATGAGCTATATTTAACCACGACTACTAAAACACTTGTGGAATAGTATGTCATACTATTCCACAAGTGTTTTAGTAGTCGTGGTTAAATATCTTAACGGCAGACTCCTTTACCCCTCCTTGCGTTTTAATAATGCTTGAGCTTATTTATTTGTTCAAATTATTTATGCCTGTTCCAGCTTCGCTCGGAGGGTATTTTTTTTTATTGAGATTGAGATTGATCTTTCAAATTCGATCAAACTGCACACGGTGTGCAAATTTGATTGAAATCGGTTAAGTAGGTACTTTATGAGTCCAAATTATCTGTTTATGTTATTAACCAACATTATTGTTACTAAAAACGTAAGTAATTAAAAAAATCTTAAGTTTTAGATAATGTATGTATAATATAAAAGTCTTCTTATTTCTAGTATTCATTAATAATATTAATAACAAATAAATCATCACATAATTAACTCTTGAGGAAAACGAATTATGTTTTCGTTAATCAGACCAAAGTTATTTCGTCCTTCGTCCTGTTGGCCAACAAAGCGATCCTTTCCGAGTATACCCTCTAGCACAGGATCCATGAAATAGAAATCTGTTATCCAATGTACCTTCATCATTAGGAAGAGTAATAGGTTTAAAAGCGGCTGCGTTATGATTATTTTTATAAACACTGTCAGGAAGTTTACTATTTTTTGTAATTTTCTCTTCATGAAATTCATCACTTTCCCGAAACACTATTCTTTCATTATCATCGCTGTTTTGGGTGCTAGTAGCTCTACCATCGACGGTTATGAACAATAAAACTGATATAACAAAAATAGCAAATAATTTCATGGAAGCCATAGTAAAACTGAGTGAATATGTTAAAAAATGGGTTACTTTTGTAATAATTTAGTAAACGTTAGCCCTTACACCTGCCAAGCTGGTATTTTTGTACACGTTAATGGATCGTGAACTTACACGTAATTCATCATTAATTAAGTTTGTTTAAAGCGACCTCGTTCCGAATCTGGTACTCGCTTCACTAATTTGATACTTAGTAATCTTTGTTCAAAACACGATGAGATGATTCTTGAAAAGCACTTTGTTTTCCAAATCCACAATTATAAGTTTGTTAGTTTATTATCGACTGGCATATAACTTGAAAATTCTTGTCTTTGCCAGTTTTAGTTTTTTAATCCTGGTGGAATATTGTAGAGCTGCGTTCTTTTAATAAACACTTCACAGATCAGCCTTAAACAAATACTTCCAATAGACTGATTTATTGTTGTAGATGTCGTCGCTTATATACTGAAGTTCTGTAAGATTCCTTTAAACGTTTTAATGTTTAAAGGAATTTTAACTTTTGACATTTAATTTTATAGACATTATAGACGTTTATCATTATATCTATTATTGAAAGAAAGATTCACCTATAACATTTTATTGTACATTTCTTGTAATTTAGTATTTTTTTAGAAGTCTCACATACAGTAGACGTAAGTAACCACAAAATAAAGACAAGTGCAGAAGTCAATTTCATGTATGTACTCAAGAAGCTCAAAGCTTGTATGTACCAAACCTGTGGCAAATATACTCGGCGATACCTTGAAACAACCAAACTTTAAGTGCACAAAATGTACATAAACAAACAGAATAATTAATTAGTTTTGGCTATTTTTCTCTCTGTTGACGATTAAAGGGTTTGCCTATGATGTCGACTGAAAATTAGGGTCTACAAAGTTTTCAGCTAAACTATTTTAGTTTTTATGCAAGCAACTTATAAGAAACACATAAGTCAAGGTTTTAATTTCAAGAAAAACTTTTTTTTTTCAGAAAAATTCAAACTTTTTAACCAACTTTCATTAAGCTACATCTATGTTTGTATAAACTAAAAGCATCTAAGAATGTTGTTTTATTGCTTAAAAAGTTAAACTTGCAGATAAATCAAAAAGTACTAAGTTTCAGAAAAATGTCAACATGACAAAAGTTTCTTCAAATTGGTATACCTATCTAACTAAACGTTGTCGTGCTCTGACGTAAGGTTATTAAAAAAAATTCCACCCCCCAAGAAGAGGTAGTTGAGAATTACGATTTTTTTTTTCGCCTCTGTGGTCTAGCGGTCCGGGTGTTGGACTTGACTGCATGAGGTCCCGGGTTCGAATCCCGGATCGGCCAACAAAAAGAAAATTGGATTTTTCCAATTTTCTAATAAATAATGTTGGTCGGGATTGGAAATGTGCCCGGTTGGCGATAGGCTTGCCACCTATCACATTGTGGGACTTAGTGTCTTCGGCTAGTCGTGGGTGGCTTGGTTGTACCTCTGCCTACCTCTTCGGGGATATGGGCGTGAAGATAGGCATCCAGTATAAGTTCATATTTTTTAGTATCACTGAAAAAGTAAAGCCATTGTCAAGAGGTTTTACATGTTTGAAGTAATGGGGTCGACTGACAATCTCATCTATGTTTCATCAAAGTTGTATAACAAAGTGCAAATATATTATCGTGGATTAAAACTACTTGAGCCGACAAATGTCTAGTTCTAACTGTGAGTTTTATTGTAATTCTTTTAATGATTTTGGAAAACAAACAAACAGACGTATTTCCTGGTGGTAAGAAATTCATGCAGCCTTAGAGACACAAAAAGTGATAATGATGATGGTAATTTGATCCTACTCCTATCAACAAATAGTACCACAAAAATTAAAAAAATGGTCCATCCGATCAGGCGTGATGCAATCGGGGAATAATTTTTACATATAAAATAAAAAAAAGGTTTAAAAAAACGTTCTAAAAATAAAATCAATGAATTATGAATAACTGTATAAATATTTAAATAGTGTGTAGGCAACCTTACAAGAACTAGGCCGAAATATCGACAAATAAAATAAAAAGAGATCGTGAGTATCCCGTATAAATAATTAAAAATGGAATTAATTCGCAACGATTTAAGTTTAAAATCCTATCTTACAAGACCGGTTTTTCTGAGACAAAATGACACCTCTTAGGTTTTTGATTTACGAAGTCCAACTCTCTCAGTATGTACGTACCTATGACGTAGAACTTATAGTTGTATTAGTAAAATTATGTGAGGCCATGGTTGTTGTTATTATTTGTTATGATATTGGAAGACAAACAAGCAGACGGATTTCCTGACGGTAAGAAATTCACACCGCCTAAAGACACCAAAGCCAAGACCTAGAGCAAAAGTAAGTCAACGGCAAGCATGGACGTCAAGGCAGGAATAGGTAAGGCGGTGGTACCAATCCGGACGAGTCGCTGCGAAACTCTACCACCTAGTCAGGTGTCACGGTGTTAGTGACGGTAAGCCTATGCTCGCCTTTGACGAGCTGCCTGGCACAGGTTGGCAGATGGTCTATTTTGCAAAGAAGGCTCCTTTGCAAAATAGACCATCTACCAACCATGAGCCAATCAACACGGGGAAAAGTTTTTACTATAGAGCTTAGAAAATCCATCCCTGTTCCGCAGTGTAATTAAAATTGTTTTTTTTTACTATCCCTCTAGTGCAATTAAACAGACTATGTCGAAGAGTCTTGCAACACCAATCCCGGATTAGTACCGTTTCAAGTTTTCCTGCCGCCATAGTATTGCACGCCATTTTTGTATTCTAGTTATGAAGGTAGGAAAGTCGGCGCACTGACGCAAAAGGCTCAACATTCCAGATTCAGATCGGCGATGCAGTTTCAGTATCTTTAGTGTCTACAATTAAATTTTTTGCCCGCACACATTGCCCAATCCTGGGCCGCTGCCCAGTTTGTGTTTATTAACCCGAAACCTCATGAAATCATGTCAAGCCTAGACTGCTAGACCGCTGAGGCAACATTTTAATTATTTCACAAAGTTTATGAATCAGCCCTATTCAGGAGATTACTTTTCTTCATAAAGCTGGAAGTAAATTATGTTGGCGCAATAAGACCCGATAGAATGGTTTGATCCAATTGAAGTCATTACTTATTGTTAAGTATAGCAGAACAGTAGATAATTTCAAAATACAATATTCCTAATTAGAACAGGACGACGCCTGTCGAGTCCGCTAGAACATTAGTTTCATTCATTTCAATATATTGTCCAAATCCTTTGAATTTATGGCTTCGGAATTTGAATAATAGGATACTCGATCAGCCAGTCACTTGTCACGCGTACTGTGATGTTAATGCCGGAAAAACCTATATTTGCTTCTTTTGAACTGTTAGGTAGTACTGAACCAACATTGATATTGGATCCATGTTTTATAAGGTTCCGTATCTCGAGAGGAAAAAATTGAATCCTCATAGCATTATCCGTCCGTGCATTTGTTAAGACTATTTTTCTAACGAACGCGTAAAGGTATCAGGCTGAAACTTACTTTAAATACTCAAGTGTACTGTCCCTTAAAGGCCAACTAAAAGACACAGCCCATTAGGCTGTAAACCTTCGCAAATTTTTCTAAACTTGCAAGGGAATTTCAGACGTATTTTGAAATTTGAAGCAATGTGTTGTAGTACATATAAAGGATATTAATAAAATATCGTGATGGGTGAACTTTTACTTATATACCTAAAGACTTCTACAGGACCCTTAGTGCTGGAGTCCGATTTGCACTTGGATGGTTTTTTTTCACACAGAAAAGCTTAAATACCTGATAAGCCTTATGATGAGCTGTCTTCATAACCGTACCACGTCTACAGATAAATCAGGTTCAGTTTTAAGGATAAGGTAAAGCAAATCTGCTCAAGCAAGAGTCATAAATACCCAGACTGCTGGTGATGCGCCGTTACCAACTTTGGTTTTGGCTACGAGTATTTCTTATCACCAGGAAGTCTGTTTCTTACAGAAAACATCGTCTATGAATGTATCTGCCGTATATGAGTATGACAAATAATTATCCTTAAGAATGACGTACATATACTCCATTACCTACGTTTATGTCATTTTCTTTACGCGCGTATTAGTAATTCGTTGCTCTTATTTGTCGAAAATCTGAGTTTAAGTTATCTCCAATGCCCCACAAGTATTCATCAGAGAAAAAATAAAAGGACATGATCATAAAATTGAAAATTTTCAACGCTAACATCTGCGACATACCTAGCTGATAAACCGCCAGAAAGCCGTTTAAGTACGGTCGTCTTTTGTCGGACGACCCAAGAAATACTGGCTGGATGGTTCTCGACATCCAGCGATGGAGCCAATGGAGCTTAGGAGTGCCGAAGACCAAGCGAAGTGGAGAAGTAAGAGAACGAAATTGGATTCTGGTCTGGTTTCTAAATCCAAATAAAAGCTACATCGTGATATGAGATTTTTATATTTATGATTTGAACTACAAAATAGCACCGGGTTTTGTTTGACCACTTTCATAATAATGTGTACGTGATTAACGACGAGAATTACTCGGTGTAAACGAGGTAAAACCAACTGGAAATTCCATTACCTCCTGATTTGTTTTATTGTACTAGCTGTTTACCAGCGACTTCTTTTGCGTAGAATTCTTACGATTCTGTACCGGCTTCCAAAAAAAGGAATAGCCACGTTTAATTTCTATATTTTGGTATGTATGTTAATCGATTTTTCCATCATTTCTTAAAAGTTATTTTTTAACTTCCGAGGCAAACATCCACTTTTAGTATGTCTCACGGTTATGGCAGTGCACTTGTAGCTCGTTAAGGATCTCACCAGGGAAGCCTTGTAAACCCGTGCAATGTTCTGGTGGATAACGCCACTACTTTTAAAGGTGCTTCTACTCATAATGACCTTCAGTCGTTCTTAAATATGACGGTGCTTGTAGGCTGTAGCCCTGGCAACAGATTGAAGATATGGCAAGGAATACTGATGAAGGATCTCCTGCGGCTTTAAATAATTACTGAATCTTATCTTATACCTTTAAATGAGCAATTCTTGTATATATAAATATATATATGGAATCTCGGAATCAGCTCCAAAGACTTTCATGAAATTTAGTATGTAGGGGGTCTCGGGGGCGATAAATCGATCTAGCTAGGAATCATTTTTAGAAAATATCATTTTTAGCGTGTTTTAACTGAAAATTTTATTCGTGTTTAAACTGAAAAATATGACTTCCTGACATCTATTGGCGAATAAAAATACTATTTTTTGTGAGCAATAAACTTGTTCCACCAGATGGCATTGCTAAGTGACACAAAGTCAATGAGTGTTTGCTAAGAAATTTTATATTATGGGTCGTACTTAAATATAAGCTTTTTTCAGGAAGCGACTGTGTGATTAGGGTGATAGAAACCAAGACAAGGAAGGGTACTATCCGTTGAGCTTCTAACAACATCTGTTCACTTCCGGTTTCTTGAAGATTGATTAAAAGGAGGGAGCTTGTTGGGTCGCCAACAAAAGACGTCTGCGGCCGATTAGCGGGCAATTGCGCCGGCGACGCCAGTTGCTGTCAAGACCAACGCAGGAGCAACGTCTTATACATTTCTATGGACCAAGAATGCATTGGCTATCGCACAGCGATTAATTAACCACTAGCTGAATCCAACATCCAGCGACCAATAAAATTATCTGTGGTCCATTAAAAAGGTTTATTCCAACCTTCATAAATCATAAGACAAGTTACAAGATAAATAGAAGTATTTTATCATTTTTCGACTTAAATTTACAGCATAGTACATAAATTTATTACAGTTTTATATTTTTTTATATACATTTATATACAAAGTAGGCAGTTATTAGAAAGTTGTCAATGTAATGACAACTTTCTAATAACTGCCTACTTTTTCTAAGAATGGCTTAATTTTTACTTTGCCAACTTTCTAAGAATTGCCTACTTTTAAAAAGTTAATATTAACATTCCCAATTTGATTGAGTTCGTGCATTCAATTCTTGTATTATAAAATCTCCTACTTTCTGAATTAACCAACTTTTAAAATTTTTTTTAAGGATTTTGAAAGGCAAATATGCAGACAAATTTCCATATGGTAAGAAATTCACGCCACCTAGAGACACCAAAGGTAGTAATTGTGTGTTGCCAACCTGAGGCCGGTATTTTAGGCCTCGAGCAAAAGTAAATGTACCGACTACCTTATCCTCCGACCGGAACTCCTCAACGGCAAGTGCTGACGTTATGGCGTAGATAAGGCGGTGGTACCAATCCGGGCGAGTCGCTGTGAAACTCAACTACCTAGTCAGATGTCACGGTGTTGGTTAAGGTAAGCCTATGCTCCTCTTTACTAGCTTCCTGGCATAATAGCAGATGGTCTATTCTGCAATTGAGACCGGACCAACACAGGGAATAATACCTTAAATAATACCATTTTCATTTATTACAAAGTCTGTATTTAAGACTGTAATTAATATGTGACAATAGCTTCAGCACTAATTAGAAAGATTACGAAGCTATACGTAGGTCACACTATAAGTTTAGCGTAACTTTAAAAAACAAAATGTTATGACCAAAATATTATGTTTATTACTTTTCAAAATAATCTTCTTAACATTTTACACATTTATTTATGCGATCGGACCATTCTTTTAAAACAGGAGGAGCACAGATCTGAAGCCATGTTTTCTACGTGCTGATTGAACGCTATCACTGCGTCTTCGGAGTTGATAAAAGTAAAACCTCTGATTAAATCTTTGATTTTGGGGAAAATACAGAAATCTCAGGGTCCTTGGTCGGGGCTATGCGCAAGATCAGTGACGAAATGTACTTTTTCGGAAGCTAAAAATGACTTTGTTTTGTTGGCCGTGTGGGAAAAAGTATTATAATGGTGCAGGAGAATGCGGCTTTCGGTTCGTCTTCCGCGAACTTTTTTTAACAACCTGGGTAAACAAATGGTAGAATGCCACTATACATTAACACTCTTTTGATCTTTAAGTGAAATTGTACAGACGGGACCCGTAGCTGAGAAAAAAATCATGATAATTTTTTTAATAACGTTTCTCGCCTGTCTCACTTTTGTTGGCCTGTTCTCATTTTCAAACATCCATTCACAATATTGCTGTTTTTTACGGGTTCAAAATAATAAACCCACGTTTTGTCTCCTGTGAAAATGTTATAAACAGCATTAGAATATTCGTGGTCGTACTTCAGTAGCATCTGTGAGCACCATTCCACGCGAGCCCGCTTTTGCTCAGCTGTCAGTTCATAAGGGATCCAACGACAATAAAGTTCCCAAACTTTCAATTCTTCGTGTAAAATTTTCTGAATTTGGCTCATACCAATCCACAATAGTCCTCGAATTGTCTCATAGGTAATCCGGGAGTTTTCATCAATTGACCGATTAACACTAGCCACATTATTTTCATTGACGGCAGTTGAAGGCCGCCCTTTATGAAATTTTTTGTGTAAAGAAACTCGACCTCTCTCAAATTCAGCAAAACAATCGTCTCGCGGTGCTCAAACAAGGTGCTTCTCTCCCAAAATCATTTTGAAGACGAGCGGCACAGTCTTGCGGAAAAAGAGAACTTTTAAAATACACATAAAAAATCATCGCTCAAAAATCTTTTCGACTTAATTCTATTTTCGTTGCTTACGTAAAACTTTGATGTGTGATAAAAGAACAATTGATAAATTATTTCCCGCCAGTTGTTTTTTATTACTAAGAATGTTTCAACGTTTTAAAAATATAACATTCGAATTTAAATAGTTCCGATTAGCTAGAAGTGCAAAACTTTTAGTGTGCCCCAGCAGTTTGGCGCAACATTTATATAAAAAAATATAAGAATTAAGTTTGCTATGTTTTTATTCACCTAAATCATATGACACTAGCTGCATTAAATCTGAATGCCTTTAGACTTACTTTCAAATTAAACGGGTTATACCTATATGTCAAGTGTTTTGCGTCACTTAAGCTAAACTTCATACCGGGTTTGCTATGTATCTATGGAAGATCCGACTCTTATTACGTAGTATTTATATACTCTTTGTGCCCCAGTGTGCCACATGTATTACTACTGGAGGTTACATTCCTAACAAAGATCGGATGATCACTCTGACTTACTGGCCTCTCTTTCCGAGAGTCTTATGTCAAGCAATATTTGTAAATTGAAACCAGATCTTTAATAGGTATGTTTATCTTAAGTAATAATATAGGTTCGGAATAATGATTTATGTACAAGTCATGAACCTACAATAGTTACATGTGGAGGTTCCACTCCTAACAAAAACCTAATATCATTTTCAAATATTGCTAACTATTTCTCATCTTTCTCTAGTACCTGCCTTTTATCAAAAAGTGTTATGATGTCCTTTAATAAGGACAAAATGAAAGAAACACCGGAACAATAAAGAAAGTCAGACATATTAGGAAAATAATGTCTTTGTTAGAAGTGTAACCTAAGTAGTTAGTCTTATAGTTAGTTTGTCTTTTCTGTTTTTTCAACATTTGTAGTATTTTCATAATGGTTGTGTTACAATTACGAAATGATGAGAGATGAAAATGCCAAAGACAAAGATGTACTCAGTATCGGTATTTTTACAGCAAAACAAAAGTTCTTCCATATTGCGTTACCCAAATCGAAAGTGTAAATGTTCGTTAACATGGTGTCAAGAATACAATCTCAAGAGTAACGCTTCAGTGCCAGCTGAATTTCGCTGAGTTTCCAATTTAAACATTAATGTAAGGGCTACGAAAAGTGTTACCTATTTGAAAATCTGGCTCTAATCCCAAAAATATTAAAGTACAGGGAGCGAAAAGAGTATGATGATATATAGCCTGATTTTGAAAGAGGTAGAAAATATTTATATATGACATAAAACAATGTTAAAAAATATATGTATAACTAAAGCTTTAACACTTAAAATCATCTGGAAAATCGGCAGACAACTTTCAACTTATTGAAGACGAATAATATTTTATTAAGTGTGAAATCTGAAAAGAAACTAAAGGAGATTAAAATATTTTTGAAATACGTTACTTTAAAAAGTTTACCTGGACCATTTGTTTTAATTTTTACAATTCAATGAAATGTTGGCAGTTCCAATGCCAAAACTAAAATAGTGTCATGTCAACTAATGTCATGTCAACTAATACTTGCTTTCTAATGAAAAAAAAAATCGCCTTATTATTGCTTAATTTGATTATTGGTAATGCACTTTTCAGATTTTCAACTACAGATTTACAAAGGCGATTTTGAGATAATTAACGATGGGGAAACAGTGTCATACGACTGCATTCAGCACTATCAGAATAAGTGAAGGATCTCTCCCTATCTATAAATTGATTTAGGTTCGAATTTTTGGGTGGTGAATTCATGTAAATATCACTTGAAATCTTGTCCCCAGTAGTCATGGATGTGTGATTTATAATAATACATCCATAAGCCATTTAAATAATTTATTTCGCAAGAAGTTCATTGAATATCATTTATTGAAATGGTTACGTTATAGAAGTTTCTTCTGTACAGCCTACTTATCGATATAATAATATGGTCTAACCATCGACCATACATCCCAATAGACGCCTATTCTTTATGATTTTGCTTTGAAACAATTCTGGCAAATAGCTGAGGTGCAGGGAAGCGAGGAACTACTTTCTTATTGGCCCTTGCAATGACCGAACGTCATATTTATAAACAGATATGTAAGATTAGGGATGAGACATATTTAATACGAACAAAATATTTTATCGATATGCCTTTTATTTCATGAAGTAGGTACGACCATGTAACGGATTATATCGCATTTTGTTTTTGCACGTCACATCGCAGCTATGCAGCTCAACGTCTCAAGGTCACATATTTTTGCGGTTGAGAGTAATATCCGTACTTGAATATATTAGGTCCTAAGATCTGTAATTGGCGTTTTGTAGCAGAGCAACATAAGTCGAATATTTTCAATGAAATATATTTATGTAGGTAATCAAAGTATGAACTATTATTATTTCCTATGCACATTTGCCATCTCATAGATAATTCGTTAATACCTCTACTAAAAATCCATTCAAACGGAAATCAATTTATTTTATTAGCAATTATCCAAATTTCGAAAAAAAAAATTAATCTGTTGGAGTTAGGTTCAGGTGGATATTTTTTACATTCCAATTGGTGCTCTTTTAATTGAGAAGCCGTCTGTTGTGCAGTATGTAGTCTAGCATTGTCATGAAGCTGCAGTGGCGTAAAGTGTATAAAACAATCGTTTGCATAATGTTGAGATTTAATACACTGTATTTGGAATTTAGAATTCGGAAATCAATTCTGTCGTCTGGTTTCTTTGTACCAAATTAGAATTGTTTATTTTATGATCTTGTGGATACCTGATATAAATGACATACTTATCAAATCGAATTGTTTTTATTCATTCGAGTAATTCCCACCTTAACTACAGAATATCGTCGAAATACTTTAAACAAATTAGTTTTAAAATTGTCCCAGCCCTTTGAAAGTTTTATGTCATATTGACCCCAACATCGCCTATCAGAACCAATCTTGAATTTATATCACCCAAATAGCCACCTAATGCACTTAAAAGAGTTCAATAAAATTGGATCAACTATTTATGAGTTTTTATTTTAGCATTTGCCCTGTGCTTGGTAAGAAAGGATTTAAAAATTTCGCCACGGGACTTGAATCCTCAGTAGCTCAATTGGTTAGAGCATTCGTCGGCTTGAGACGAAAGGTTACAGGTTCAAATCCTGTCTGGGGCGAAATTTTTTCTTTCTTTAAAATTTATAGATATTTATGAGTTATTCAATGACGTACAACAGCGCCATCTACCGCGTTTAGTTCAGAAGTTCAGTTTTCCATTGTGTTGGTCCGGGTCCGCTGACTAAAATAGATCATCTGCCCCTCTGCCAGGCACCTCGTAAGAGGTGAGCACACGTAAAACAGGTGATTGTCAACAAGATCACTAGTGATAGAGTAGTGGTAGAGTAGTTATCCACCGCCTTACCCATTCCTGCCGCTATAATGACAGTATCACGTTCCGATTCGGAGAGTAGGGAAGCCAGTAGATTTGCACAACACGCCTATAACATCAGTGGTGTCTATAGACCATGATTATATGTTACCATTAAGAGAGCCGTGCGCTTGTTCGCTGACTTCTCACATAAAAACAGTGCTTAAATTTATCGAAAAAATACATAAATTCCTACATACAATACCGGTACAAGACCGGTATCCTATTCAAGATAAATAAATAAAAATATTGATAAAATCGATTTGCACATTAGTTAATCACTAGCTGTATGCAAACGAAAGTGATAGCTTAAAAATCACATGTGTAAGAAAGGGATATTAACACGCATCTAACCTTGACTGACCAGTATAATATGATGAACTCCGATACATATTAAATAATTTAAAATGTAATTATGAATGTTATTATTTTTAATTAACCTACGGAAAGTTGTACCATCTTTTTGGTAATTTGAAGTGCGGCTATCTTTACCGTATAATTTTTATTTTTTATACAATAACTAGACAATGTTTACAGGTCACAAACCTGGTCGATACTGTTCATATTTTATTAAGAAATAAGCAACATTAGAACAATTACACTTATGTGTGGACAGAACCTTGTTGCCTTATATGCGGCGTCTATCGGGATGTATGGTCGATGGGTCTAACACTAGTGTATAACATAGACATTTCTCCATATGCGAGCCTATCGGTCTTTTGCGGAAAAAGAGTTTGCAAGTTTCGTTGGTCCTTGCATGCACGCTCAGAATTTAGAGAGTTGCAACGCTACTAGACCATATTGTTATAAGGAAGCAACATAATATCTATGGTATTACAGCAAATCGGTTTTTCATTCAAAGTCATTTTCAGAGGTTACGACTAGGGATGAAACGATACCACTGGAGTATCGATACTTTACTCGATACTGGTATCTGTCGTCAAGTATCGATACTTCCGCAGTATCGATCACAAAGTATTGAGGCTTACTTGTATCGTATCGTTTTTGGAAAAAAATCAAATGGAAGCCGTAACTAGGGATGAAGCGATACCATTGAGGTATCGATACTTTAACTTTATACTGTGTCGGTCCTCAAGCATCGATACCTTAGTATTAGTTGAAAAGAATCGATACTTACTGGTATTGTATCTTTTTTGGAAAGTTTAAAGAACAACCATCACAAGTACTTACTGTGGTTGATTTATTAACGAGAAAAAACAGAAAATTGTAAGCTAAAATACAAAATGTTCCAAAAAACACTTTTATGAAAAAAACCTGCTTTTGTAGTGCTTCCCAAAAATATCAATTTTCCAAATGTTTTCCAGTAAGTCGATTTCTTAAAGCAGTGATAGTTGCGCCAGCTTTGGAAAAAAGTCTTTCGCAAGGTATTAAGGTACCTAGTACGTTTAAATATATGCTTGTTTATATAACGCTGGGAATACAGGTTTTAAATCTTTCCATTGGCATTCTAATGAGTTGGCTTTTAGAGAGCAGACTAGATTAGCCAAATGTATTGACATTTCATGATGAAGTGTCAATATATTTGGCTAATTTAGTCTGATGAAGTCTTCATCGGCTTTTGAGGAAGCACGGCGCCGCTTCTGACCAACTGCAAGTTCCTTATGATGTGACCAAAAATCAAAATCTTCGATTGCGGTTTCAGCTTCAGCACCACTAGTGGACATGGGCATATCTTCTTTAACAATGTTTTTTTTAAATTTTTGAATTACTCTTCCACATGCATTTGCATCCTGAAAGTATAGGTTTTTGAACCGTGTAGGTCCAAAATTGTTGCTAACGCTGAAAGTGTGTTAAATTCAGTGAGACCAAATCTTTTCTTACATTCAGCCAGTAATTTTGTTTGCGATTGAGTAGCACAGTCTATTGATGATGTAAATTTTGTTAGCTGGGATGTGAGGCAATTAATCATTGTAGACACTATTTTTTTATATGAATAAATAACACTAGAAACCTTGAAAAAACGTTAGTTCTAGTGGAAAAACCACCAAGGTGGCACTGGTAACACTAAGCCATAGTAACACTAGGCGGAGCTCTGTCTGGATTTTTTTCAGGCATAGACAAATAAGCAATCTTTGCCAAGTTTATAAAACCATAGAGAAAACTGAGACTGGGATACGATCAAAAACTTAAATTTATGAGATGAATGAAATTATTTATAATTTATTTATTTTATTATTTATTAATAATTTTTATCCATGTTAAAATAGTAACATTGACATACTGATATGAGTACTTTTGACCGATACTTACTCGATACTCAATTAAAAAGTATCGATACTAAAAGTATTTGGTATCGAATAAACGTATCGAGTATGTACTTGTATTTACTCGTATCATGAAATACCTACGAAAAAATCCTGCCGTCGGCTACTAAATATGGCTGCCATTTTGACATTATAAGGCTGTCCAGAAAAAGTATCGATCGAATCGAATCGGATCGAAGATATCGATACATGATCTATTAGTGACGATTGATAGTTAAGTTTAGGCAAATAGATAAGAATTAATATTTACCTACCGAAATAAATCGCAACTATCACCTTACTTACTTTGTGCTTCTCAATTGGCTTATATCTAAATAGGGAAATGTAATTAAACGAAAGAAAAAATATTTGTTTACTTTTCGCCAGCACGTTTTTTTACATTGTGGCTTGCAAATATGTTTATTCTTTTTATAACTCAACTATTTATATTTATTATAAGATGCATTATCATTACAAAAAAAAATATCAGATTACATTCAAACCACTTTTTTTGCTTTTAAGTGAGCACTTAAAAGAATTCTTGTTAAGCTAGACTGTGATTGATATTTTCAGTGGCAATGGTTATACATTCTTATCTTGTCCAAATATTATTTTCTGGGAACGTAAAATAAAATATCGACAATGGTAATAGTACATCACTATAAAAATTAAACATTAAATATGGATTCTAGGCAAACATGAGAACTGTCATGACGTCACTTTAAATTGAAGCCAAAATGAGCATAGACAAAAATGTCGTTATCTCTTTCGGTGTACGTAATATAAACATGCGTTAAAAGCATAGATTTAGTATGTACTAGATAAACAAAGTCAGTTAAAAAGCGAAACCAAAAAA
>NJDC01007639.1:3300-25675 GCA_002245475.1 Calephelis virginiensis
CCGATCCGGTGGTAGTTTTTAGAATTATATAGACGCGTTACAAGAATCTGTATATGGATCTACGTAATAAAAGCTATTTTGAATTTGAATTTGACTGAGACCCCGACACAAATCTCAAAAGTGATACCAAAGTACTAATACTTACTTAATATTAACCTACTTAATATTTAAAAAAAATATGTTTTAAACATCACAATAATATAACGATGATTAAGCAACAGAGTAGGATATCTGCTGAATTTAAAAGTACTAAAATGTTTTTAAATAATATGTATGCACATATTCAACCTTGGCCTAAATAAAATTGTTGAAAATTGAAAAATATGTTTTTAAAGAAATGAATATTCACAGAATAAAGCAGTAATTATCTAATAAAGCATTATGTTAATATTCCAAGGCTTTTTGTAACTACGTTTTTAAATCTATAATTTTATTTCCTTCTTTTATTTTTGCAAAGGACGCTTCTTGTTCATTTCGTAGAGTATGTATGTTGTTGAAATCTATGTAGTAGGCATAAACTTTTGCTTTAGTGAATGGCTTTCAACGAATGATATAGGTATCTATTTTGTGATTACGTGAAACGATAGAGACATTTATAGCCTAGGTACTAGTTAGATTAAGATAACGGGTTTTATCTATGGTTAAAGAATTATTAACGAGCGTTTATTTGTTTCAAAGTCATTAACTTAAGCCACCTAGTGTAAAATAAACAGTGGGTAACCAAATAATCAAAGATACCTACCATAGCGCTTACTAAGCGGATCCAGTATTGGTTTTTTTAGCTGGATTCTAGGGGGTTTCATCAGAAAATTTACACAATTTAGTTTAAACGATATAAATCGATGTCTCGTTTTTTAAATTTATTAATCAATACAAATCAATACTGACATTTTGTAATACCTGTCATAAAAGTAGGTATAATTTGTAATTAAGTCAATTAAGCGTAGTATAGCCGCAAAAACCGACTCTAAGTATTTTATTGGGTAGGTACCTACCACGTATCGATTTGTTTTTTTTTTCGGAAGATAGCAAATGACTCTGAAATGGACCAAAACAAAGTTCACCAACACCCTACTAGTAGTTTTAAGTTTTACATTTCATAATTTTTAATCTATGTTGAGGACCTCATCATTAATGTCATAAACAAAAAATACCTATGTATTATTATTAAGCGCCTAAAAATTAAAATTTTCTAGTCGAATTATGGCAAAACCATCAAGGCCGAGTAATCACGTAGCAATCGAGTTCCCCGTGTTGGTCTGGGCTCCTTTGAAGTATAGACCATCTGTCTTCTTGTGCCAGGTACAGGCAGCACGTAAAAGGCAAGCAGAGACTTACCGTCACTAACATCGTGATATCTGTTTAGGACTTAGGTCGTAGAGTTTCGCAGCGACTCGCCCGGACTGGTACCACCCGCCTTATCTATTCCTGCCGCCATTTTAACGTTGACCTGTTCCAGTTCGGAGGATAAGGTAACCGGTACATTTAATTTTGCTCGAGGCCTAACTTCCCGGTCTTAGGTTGGTAACGCACCATTACCACTTTTGGTGTCTTTAGGCGGCGTGAATTTCTTACCATCAGGAAATCGGTCTGCTTCTTTTCCTGCCAATATGTAAAAAACACACAAACATGCAGTCGAATTGAGAACTAACTTCTATTTGAAAATCGGTTAATGTTTTACAAAAACCTAATAATATACATAACTTAAATAATTGTTTTCTATAATGCATAAATTCTAATCATAAAATTTCTTCTTCTGTTATAAATATGGCTTTCGATCGTTTCTCACGACTACTTTGCCAATGTCAAGTCTGTTTATTCTTATACAATATGCAGTCATTAGTCACTATGTACAAAGTCATGTCAGGTCAGGGTCTTGAGTAAAGCGGTTTCTTTGTTACTCAAGATCATCTAGAAGATTTGACGGCAGCGAGGAAATAGACGATATACTAATTTCTTCATGATTGTTTCATTTGTGCACTTTCACTGAACAAAATTGATCTAATTCCCACGTAAATTAACCAATTTCACTCAACATAAACACGAAATTCAATAAAAATTAAAAAAATTACGACTTTCATTCACGATGGTACCAAAACTCATATTGATAATTACGAAACCCATTTGAAATGTTTCATGCCACAATGAAAGTTTCTATGAATTTCCATAGGAGGTTTTTACAAACATTCACAAAAAAAAAATTGGAATCCATCACATTTCTCAAGTCTTATGGAGACAAAATTATAGCAATGTGCTAGTTCCTTTTTAGATTAGTTTCAACAGACGCCGATGGTGCTGCAAAGAAAAGTAGTAAACATTTTCTTTTCGTTACCTATTATGTTGAATGATAACTGATAAGGAATGAAGAGGTTTAAGCCTTTTTTCAAAATACACTGTCTTTACATTATTTGTGAGGAAGAGACTTTAGTTTTGGTTGTCAGAACTGAAGATACAGAAGTCTACGATTGTCTAGCTGTTAGCGACGGTTGAACGTTACCTGAAGTGGGCTTTGAAAACATACCCGGTGGTACACCCAGTTCCGTGTGAACCGGTACTGTATACCGGCTAACAGGGAACTCAGTCTTGGGTTTAGTGTTTGTGGATTGTCTGTTTTCGCTATTTGATATATCTTGAATTATGCTTTGACAGTAATTTGAAGTTTATCACCAATTAATTCCGTGTCTTCATCACTGTCGTTTGCAGAAGAGTTTACGTCATTATCACTACCTAAAGGTAAATTTAAGACATTTTAAATGTCCTCACCAAAAATCTTTTCTTTGCTATATTCTAAAAGAAAATAAACATATACAAAATTACCGCTACTAAGTATCCATCAAATTTCATTCAACTCGGTCCAGAGTTTTAGGAGTGAAAGCGTAACAGACAGAAAAACAAATACCTACTTGAGTCTAATTTAAACTCTTATACTAATAATACTCGTAATACCTACTTGAGTCATAACCCAACTTACCACGCTAAAAGTTAACACTTTCATAATACCTAAAGTGTATTTTTTTGGGTTCACAATATCATATTTTTATTTATTTTTCGGATGGCCTATAGGTGCTCAAGAAAACGAAGTAAGTATTGAATATTGGTATTTGCATAATATTATCTTTATCGCCATCTACGCTTAAATAATGTGTTATATTATTAATATACCTACTGTTGGTTACTCTTTACACTTGCAATCAGATAAAATTCTGACAAAGCAGGTACCAATTTTTAAAGGTATCTGTCCCCAGTGTGTCACTGATTGCCTTGTAGTGTTATAGTTCACAAAATATAGTATGCATGTAGAAATTTGTTTAAATAATTATTAATATGGTATAAACTGTATTTTCTCGTTTCCGTCCAATCTCACTACACAAGCTCGAAATTCGAATAAAGAGGCCACTGCTTTACTCAAGACCCTGACAAGCCATTCTATAACGACTTATAACTATAACGTAAACTGAAGAATTGAACTAAAATTAAATAACTACATAGCCAAACAGAATTTATGTGCATAATAATATGTAGGATGTGGCAGTATAGCCTAATGGTCTTAGCGTGTCCCAAAGAGAGAGACAAAATATGTATTAAAGAAGGAAAAAAGAAAGTAATTTTTGGCGCCATCGTGAATGAAGATGGTCGTAATTTTTTCACAGTTATTGAATTTAGTGTAAATTATGAGTAAAATTAGTTAATTTGGGTGGGAATTCGTTTAATTTTGTTAAGTGAAAGTGCACAAATTAAATAATCATGAAGAAATTAGTGTACACGATACACTTCACTACAATTTCCTCGCTGCCGCCAAATCTCCCAAAGTGAGTTTGTGTAAAGTGACCACCGCTTTACTCAAGACCCTGACGTGACTTTGTAAATAGTGACTAATGACTGTATAAGAATAATTAATACGGAAGACATGTGACTAATGACCTCTGTGAGTAATATTGTTCAGTGCTAATGACTGTATAAGACGTGACAGCATTGCCTACAGGTCTTAGCTAGCCGCAGAAAGTGCCAGTTAAGAAAATTTTGGTGCAATCGTGTGCAATCGTGAAAGACGATGGTCGTAGTTTTTTCGTAATTATTGAACTTCATGTATATAACTGGAAAAATTAGTTAATAAATATTCTAATTGCTTCCATTTTGTTCACTTAAAGTACACAAGTGAAATACTGATGAAGAAATTAGTAACTATATCGTATGTACCTATTTCTTCGTTGCCGTCAAATATCACAAAATGAGATTGAGTAAGGAGGCTACTGCTTTATACTGCTATATTATTTAACGATTTATGATTATAATAAATGAAGAAGTGAAAACAAAATAGCAAGAAAAATAATTTATTAATACGGAAGACGGGAAAGCATGACCTGAAGGTCTTAGCCGGTCCCAGACACATGTAGACTCTAAAAAAAACAAAAAGAAAAAACAACAATCAAAAATAATCAGCTGCACATCAGCTGTTTGTGTGCCTCTGTGCCTGTTCATTGTTTTTGTAATAAATTAATGTTTTGTTTTGTTTATTTGAATTTTAAAAAGTAACATATTCAAATGACAATTTATTGCAAGGTGTCATAACTATAACTACTAAATTGAGCTCTTCTGCAATCTGCCCACCTTTACTTTAATAATATTAAACACACCTACCTACTTGATGTTAAATTATAAACGACATAGTAGGCACGGAATTGCTTTGATATCGTGAATTAGCATTTAAATATGAACATATCACAGTTGTGTCGTAGTTGCACAAGAGAAGTAGCATCTTGGGAAAAGGAAAACTTCAGTCAAAGAACAGTTGATATGTTTTGTTTTTGCACTAGTTTGACGGTATTTGTTTTTTGTAATTTTAAAATGATGTGTAATATTTGTACAGCTACATGCTGGGAATTTGTCGAAATCTCTTAAGTAGTACTTATATTTAAATCCATTTTAAGTTTAATTTTCAACACCTCTGCACCATACTAAATAACTAGTATTCAAAACTGTTAGCTTCTGCTATAAATTTCCCAATTGCGAAAATTTTATATGAGGTTTCCGGAGCCTCGGTCCTTCTGCCTCTTATTTAACAAAATGCTATTTATTTCAGGTGACACATAATGATGATTTACCCAAACAGTTTTGCTATGATTGTATTATCAAAATAGAATCATGTTATACATTTATAAAAGAATCACATAATGCTGACATAACATTAAAAAACTTAGCATCTAGAAGTGAGAGTGTAATTGTAGAACTTGAAGCACCAAGAATTGAATACAAAGAGCCTAAACTACAACTTACTTTGCCTGATTATAAACTCTCTATTGGTATTAGTGACTATACATTAAAAGACGTACATGGCAATAAAAACAATAGTCAACCAAGGCCAAGTATTCCTAATTTTAGAGTTAACACAGAATCAATATTGCCATCTATAGAAAATGTTGAAGTGGAACAGAATAATAAAGAGAAACCTGTAGAAAATGCACCTTGCTCGCATCATGGTAATGGAGTACTTTTACGTAAGGATGCAGAAACTTCCAAAAGATACATATGTGCCGTATGCAAAAGATCTTTTGCTTCTAAGGTGTGGTTTACAAAGCACATGCAAAAAGAGCATTCTGACAAAAAGTATATTTGCTCCCAATGCCCAAAATGTAAGAAGATGTTAATGTTATATATTAAATAGTAAAGTCCTACAGCTTGCACACATTGGCTTAATCATGCCACTATAACATTAGTGCTCATCATTTCATGTTATATGTTTCATATTCAATTTTCATATTTTAGTATGGACAGTGGCATAAACCTTAGATGCAAAGGAGTCGTAACATTCTAGCCTTAAATTTGCAATGCAACATTACATTTTGGTATCTTTGGATGACAACACTGTTCAATCGTTTTTTTTAAAAAAGGGTTGATGAAGCTCAATGCTGCTTATTGATATTGAAGGGATTTTTAAAGTTGGTACCATGCTTATGATTTATAATCCATTAGAATGGGATTGACTAGATTATTCCAGACTGTTTGTTGTGACATTTTTTATGTTAGAGGTCAGAGAACAACCGCACAGGTCTCTTGATGGTAAGGACAGCCGTGGCCTGTATCTGTAGCTCTGTAGCTCTCCTATGACCAGAGTTTAGGTTAGGTACAATTGTACAAATCTTCTCACTACTCTACCCTCCAGGCTGGAACATGAAAGACATTATAGTGGCAGAAATAGGTAAGGGGTGGACAAGTGGTGGTACTACAAATGGTAACCTGGGCAAGCTACTGCATAGTACTTTATCACAATAAAAAAAATATTTTAGACTTAAAACATGTACACTAAAGCTTTGCCTTAATTGAATAACAGCAATATAGAGATTTACAAATTTAATATATTAATAGTGTAAATTTCATTAAAACTATGGATTCTAGCATTCTCGAAGCAATCACAGCTACGATATCACGCAGCAACACATTCAGATGAGCGTAAATTTGTGTGCAACACTTGTGGCAAGAGCTACAAACGTCACAAGCAGCTGACAATCCACACTCGCACTCACTCTGATATCAGACCTTTTGCATGTGATAAATGTGCTATGAGGTATGTCCTGCTAATTTATTATAACAACCTTAAAATGACATTTGATTACAAGTTGTTGCTATTTGCTGACCTTTTTGTTTTCTGTCAACAATTGTGATATTTTTTTTTATTTATCCCAGAACTAGAAAAAGTGATTATACTACAATACCTTAATTACTGAAATTGTTTAACATATAATAATTTTTAAGTAAATTTATTATAACCCTGAAGGAAAAATAAGGATGTTGTAATTTAATATGTGTATCTGTGACATGTGATGTGAGGTACAAGTTCTTAACAAATGGATAAATTTTGATGCAGTTTTTTTTAAAACATTACATTATCAAGATGGCTCCTAACGAAATTACAAAAAAGTTTCGTTGGGGTTTATTGAACATTTCGATTTTTATTGTTATTATATGCTTAGTATTTTTTTACTTTCCAGATTCAAAATGAAGAGTGTGCTGAAGTGTCACATGAAAGTTCATGAGGAAACTAAACAGTATTTGTGTTCATTATGTGGATGGAGTTTCTCTCAAGGTATTTTGAACTTGTATAAGTACTAATAATTTAAAGTTTAAAATCAAAAATGTGTATTCAAGATTTGTACTTTGTTTCAAAGGAGTGTATGCAGTAAAATCATTAAAAGTGCTAACTTTAGAAAGTGATAATCTTAGAACTGTTTACTGTTTTTATATTTAGATAAATTTAATATTTGTTATCAACTGTACCACTAACCATAAAATATAACATTAATATTGTCAAAGACAATATATATTTACTAATCTCTGATATTGTATAAACTAATGGTGGCTGTGTTTTTGTTCAGCTAGTAACCTGTCTGCCCACATGCGGACGCACACGGGCCGCAAGCCGCACGTGTGCGGAGCGTGCGGTTTCCGAGCGGCCGCCGCGTCCTCCCTGCGGCGACACGAGCGCCGCCACACCGGCGCGCGGCCGCACGCCTGCCAACACTGCGGGAAGGCCTTCCGAGATGCTAGTGGACTGGTATGTTGACATTTTCACTTTCGAGTAGGTACTTAGTAAATGTGTGACTTCTAGATGTAATTATAATGTAAAGTTATTACTAACTTCACACTACAAAGTGACAAATGTAACAGTGGATTTATTTCTGAATTTTAACTAAGTGATTTAGATGTTTTCAATAAAAAATATTAATTGATATCACATGGTTTTGAAGTTCATTCTGGTGAATACTTACACCGCTGACATCCTATTCGCTTTGTGATACTTAAAAATGACGTTTTCTGGGTTTCTTTAGTAATTTTATTATTTCCAGACTCGCCACCTACGTACACACACGGGCGAACTCCCGTATCAGTGTCCTGGATGTTCACGCTCGTTCGCGGATAGTTGGAAACGCAAGACACATCTTATGCGCGCGCACCGGCTCGCGCTGCCCGACATACCGCGGCTGCGGCGCGACGGACGCACTCTGACCGCTGGATAACCGCATGTCCACCGTAAATGGAAAAAGCATTCCTTAATACAATGCCGTACGAACCTTCAAGAAAACGGCTTATTTCTAAAGGTTGGCGACTTAACTGTGAATTACTTTGCATCCATCGCACATTCCGCGTGACTGTTTTGTCCCCTGCTAACAAAACAAAAAAATGTCTCAACGGAAAGAGTAAATGGACAACTCGTGGGTTACTTAAAGCTCGATCTTCGACGCTCTTCTTTACTATTACTGTATATAAGTTTAGTAGTGAAAGAGTAGTGTGCCAAAGAAAAAGTATGAAACTGGAAGAGAAGTTGGCAGTTGGAATTTTGAGAGGATCACCAAATTCTTTTGGAGAGAGGTGAAGAAGTATTGATGTTGTTCGTCTGCCTCTAGAATGAATAAAAATTTAGTCTAAGAGTGATGATATTCTTACAAGGAGATGACGTGTTAAAACGGTAGAGTAAATTTTATGGAGATGTGTTTGAATATATTCAGGACGCTGCTACTGGATCCGAGTACTCAAATGGCTCAGAAATAGCAGTTGCATGGCATCGCAACTGCTATTACAACATCATAATGATGTTGATGTTGAGTGATGGAAGAAGTTAAATGGGCGAGAAGTATGAAATATGGTAAGGCTGCGGGAGTTGATAAGGTGGTTACAGCTGAGATGATCAAACTTGGTCCTGCAATCCGGGACTCTTTGAGTCCTTTCTCACAAATGTTGGACTCGAAGATTGGCGGCGTGCGGTCATCGAACTGAACTGCCTTTTTTAGGCAGATAATGCTCTACTTTTGGGTTCTACACCATCGGAGCTACAAACATAGTAGAAATAATTTCCTAAACAATTCCTGCCGCCATAACATCAGCGTTTGCTTTTGCTGTTGACGCGTTCTGGTTCGGAGGATAAGGTAGCCGGTAAACTTATTTTTAATCGGGGCCTAACATCCCGGCCTAAGGATGGCAACGCACCATTACGACCGCTGGTGTCTCGAGGCGTCTCTTACCTTCAGAAAATCCGTCTGTTCGTTTGCGCTCCAATATCATAAAAAAATGAAAGATTGACAAAGCAGATATACAATGCGAGTTTCGACGCGTGCACATGTCCGGAGAGACCTTGGTTGAAATTTCACGATCTAATCGCTCGGGGTTTGTCAGAGGATGGTATGAACAGTCTCCGAATTCGACGTGTGTTTATGAACGAATATAAAGTATTTACGAATATGAAATATATGTACCAATGTCTAGGAAGCTAGGCAGTCGATGCTATGCCTATCTTGTGAGAAACTTGGCGAGAAGATACGTATGTGAGTTCTCGTCTTTGTGTCTCCAGTGTTGGGCTTTGATTTAATGAAACTCCGGGTTCAATTTCCGGGTCGGACAACAAAAAGAAAATGTGTTGTTTCAATATTCGATTTAAAACAACCCGGGATTCGGTATCTGCCCGGTTGGCGATAGGTTGGACATTGTGGCTACCTGCTTACACTTTCTGTCTTTTTTTATACAAGAGGAGGCAAACGAGCAAGTGGGTCACCTGATGGAAAGTGATCACCGCCGCCCACGGACATCCGCAACACCAGGAGTATCACAGATGCGTTGCCGACCTTTAAGGAATGAGTACAATCTTTTCTTGAAGGTTCCTAAGTCATAATTGTTTGGGAATACCGCCCTCGGTAACTGATTCCACAAAGGTGTTGCAAAACATTATTTAAACAAAGGTGTTGTGCGAGGTAAAAAATGCCTTCAGAATCGCACAGTTGTAGATCGCCACGCATCAAGATGATGGGCATGATACTTAAAACTCTGTCGCGATGTCCGAAGGTAGAAATCAGCGGAATTAAACCAAACAACTCCTCAGAACATTCCCCATGATAGATGCGGTAGAAAATATTGAGAGAACATCTCTAGCGCCAAGGAATCAAGCCGAATGGTAATGCCCGGTCATTGACAATTCGAATTGCTCTATGTGGAATGTGGTCAAACGGAAGGAGCTGGTACTGTGGAGTCCCTGCCCAGAGTTGAGAACAGTATACCACGTGAAGCCGAATTTGCGCTTTGTAAAGTTGTAAGCGATGGGTCGGCTTGAAATACCGTCTCGCTTTACTTAGCACACCAAGTTTTTTATAAACTATTTGAGCCTTCTCCTCCAGATGACCCCGTTGTGGTTGTCCCCTGCCTACCTGTTCAAAAAATATCAACAATTCGTAGACTTCGAGTGCTAATTTTAACAAGCAGGCACTTCACAAATATATTCATATATTCACTTTTATTGAATCAGGCGCTACATTGCGCAAATTCATTGATTTCTATATCTGTTCATATAATCTATAAATTCAAAATAAGATGAGTTTAGAATCTTTGCCTAAAGGACTATGAGAACATCATTTCTTTTAAAGTCAAAATTAATTCTCCCTAGATAATAAAAAAAGGTTGATTAAGCATCTAACACTACGGACACTTGTATGAATAAGGTGGACGTGTGTACCAACACGGATTCGGCTCCCACGGCTCGTGTGTTCGGCCTGATCCTCGACCAGATTACATTACAATATATTTAATCTTCGACCCGCCTCGTGTGCAGACAGCTTATGTAGGCCGATGGCCTTCATTTGTCACAACGCTGTTCTAATGTTAAAATTATGTTTTTTTGGCGCCATCGTGAATGAAGATTGAACGTAATTTTTTCATAATTATTGAATTTCGTGTTTCATGTTAAATGAAATTAGTGGCATTTTGTTCAGTGAAAGTGCACAAATGAAATTAGTATATCGTGTTTTCACCGCTTTACTCAAGACCCTGACATTTCTTTGTATATAACGACTGTTAATAAGATTTAATACGGAAGACATGGCAGCATGGCCTAAAAAGTAGCTTTAGCCGGCCCCAGAAAGGGGAACATTAACATTAATTAAAATAAAAGTATACATCATATTTATTACAAATAGACGCTTCTAATTTTTTTTGTTTGTATAGATTAACGAGCAAGACAAATATTTATTGATTGTTTTATCTATTGGATCACTTGTGTGCACGCGCACTTGGTTCAGAACCTCAGGCCGCCCACATAAAGCCGAAACGTAATTTCTAACGCAGTAAATCCATACAAAACTACCATACATCAGTGATTTTTGGTACGAATTTTTTTGAGAGTTGCTGGGTCTAAATACGTTTCGATTTTTGAAATGAAACTTGTGGCGGACCTAATGAAAATATTCTTTTGTCATAAAATTTCTATAGTTTATGGCACCTTAATGTAACCATTACATCCTCTAGTCATACATTATCAAAAGACCGTGTCAAAATTTAAAACAGGTACTCACAGACTATTAAGAGAACTACACGTTCAGGTACTTCAATAAAAATGTGTAACAAAAACAATATTTATTATTACACCACAACAATACGTTCAGACATTATGTAGTTTCATTTCATTCTTGATAAAACGAAACAATGTCAAGGGTAAAAACTTACATATGCATGCATAATTGAAAATTAAGACTTTATTATCGCCTCTATGGTCTAGCGGTTCAGTTGTTGGACTTGACTGCATGAGGTCCCGAGTTCGAATCCCGGGTCGGGGCAATAAAAAGAAAATTGTGTTTTTCCTAATTTTCTAATAAAAATAACGTTGCCCGGGGCCGGGATTGGATACGTGTCCTGTCGGCGATAGGCTTGCCACCTATCACATTGTGGAACTTAGTATCTTCGGCTAGTCGTCGGTGCCCTGGTTGTGCCTCTGCCTACCTCTTCGGGGATATGGGCGTGAAGATACTTAAGACTTTATTCAAAGGATCAGCTCAGCGTAATATGAACACGAAACTGCGCAGTTGCCGTTTCGTATCAGAACTGCAATAAAAACACGAAGATATGAATGAATGAAAAAAAATTATATGAACAGTGGTCAACATGGTTTTAAGGCACTGGGTCACATAATTTTATTATTTATTAATTCTGTTCAATATTATCCCACGCTATTGAATGGTAATTATGTAGATAAAATCCCTGTTATTAAAAAATGCGCGCAACGCGACTAGCGTGTCAGTCGACAACCGATCGCATATGAGAGTGTCAACCTGAATGCTAATCTTCCTGGAAGGTTCGCCGGCCATTACATGGTTGGTGATACTGATGGTGGTAGTGACACGTTGGGCGGCGGTACCATCATAGTCGCGGTGTTAGGTTTATTTATCACTTGCCAGCTGGCCATTCAAAGGAACCGGGGACAAACTTTTGAATGTTTTATAATACTGCTTCAACTGTAACTTTTTACCCTTGCACCATTATTATTTTTGCCTATCTTGCAAAACGTGTATGATTTTGTTTAAATTGTATATTAAGATAAACCAACAATCTAGTAAGAACTAAACTTTTAGTTAAAGTGAACAATTGGTTTAGGATATAACTTTCGTTAAATATTTCATTTTTATCTATACACTTAATGGAAGCTTTCTCAATATTTATACAGTTTAGGGTAATAAGCTCCTTACAATGTGATCTGGACGTTCTGTACGATGTTTGACCACTCCACTTTAGACGGTACTAAGTAAAAAGCTGGAGCTACTTTTTGGCCGCAGGGACATTTGCAACCTGGAACAATATGAGCTTAATAAATAATACTGTAAACGCTTCAAAGGTAATTAACCATAACAACAGCTTCGCAGTTACTCGACTCGTTTAAAAAAAGGGTTTTTAACTACATTAATTAATTTTGACGATTATTTTGAATTTCCAGACAACCTGAGCCGATAGAGTAAAGACATAAAATATTATTGGTTATCGCTATATCAGATCATTTGTGTATATCTACAGGGTGGCCTGTCCCATTATCATGTGTCCTTCAGTTCCAAACATGATAATTGCTACTAGGGTCGGCAAAACGGTGGTACCAATCCGAGCTGCTGGCTGCTGCACCTAAGTGCCAGTTGACCAGTTATACCGGGAGAAATAAAAAAAAAATGCGACAAACGGATTTTTTTAGTCGTTACGATTTTAAGTTGACAAAAAATGTGTTTTTTCTTCGAATGGTGGGTACTAAGTAATTATGATCACATAAGACGAAAATTGGTGTTTCCGTAAATTTGAAATTACAAATTAAAAATACCGACGAGAAAAACATTTTTAATTTAATTTGCGTTTGTCGCATTTTTACCGACTGTAGCAATGGCAAAATCCAGTAACCTTCATTACTAGATTTTTAATAACGGGGAGCTTGGGAGCTGTCTCACCCATGACCCAGCTGAAGCTCCCGATCTTGTGTCGGCACTTGGGGCAGTGCAGCTTGCCGTTCGGCGCGGCCTGCACCCCGCACATCCACGCCATGGGCTCCACGAACCACATGGCGCGGCACGCCCCGTCCGCGGCCCCCGTGATGCTGCCGTCCACCAGCTGGACCTCGTAGCCCTCCTCCGCCACCTGCTAATCTTTCTGGTCAACGAAAGACAATAACGCAGACCAACATCTCTACTAAATTCTCAATAAATAATGTCGCATTGAAACCTTTAGGCACAGAAATGCTCGTCATATAAAATATTTTTTTTTAGTTTTTTGTTTGAGTCATAAGTCAATTTGAAGTTTGCATCAAGTTATCTGAATTAATAAAATCGGGCTTAAATAATTCAAAGTAAGCCATTGGTCGTCACAGAAAGTCATGTCACGATCTAGGTTAAAGCCCCCATACTCCAACTCATTTACATCTGGAAATCCAAAACGCTTCATATTTAATGAAGTGAAAGAATGTTTGTGTAACTTAATTTACCTGACTGGGTCCTTCTTCAGCATCTTGCACTTCTGCCTCATTATGGTTTCCATCTTCAACAGGAACATTAGATTCCATTATCTGACATGCTAAGTTCTTCAGCTTCTCTATCAACAACTGACCATTTTCTGCACAATTTAACCCTGTTAGCTTACTTGGCGGTGGTCGTATTCCCTTTTTTGCCAATTCCACCTTCACCTCTTTTGGTATATGAGGTATTATGTTACTTTGGCTGGCAACTATCCGGCGACACTTCTTACAACGATATACTATTGGATCTGGACGCTCCCGTATTAGCCCTGGGTCCGGTTTTATTAAATCAGCAAAGAGTTGTGGTAGGATTTTAACTGAAATTATTACATCACAAAATGTTAATTCAGACTTATTATATGACAGTTACACGAAAGGCACTAGACACTAAGTAGATAATGGTGGTGGTTCTGCTCTACACAAACTAAACTTATTTTAGATCCATGCTATCTCTTTCAAATGAAATAAAAGAGATGAAACTTGTAGACATGTCAGATTAGTCTGGACATGTCAAATTGTAACGTTTTTAATTAACATATTAATAATAGATAAGACATCCGTAGAAATCTTGTATATAGACTATTCTGATAGCACAGTGTTTCTATTACTTTCGCTGAAAAAAATAGCGATAACTTGTGTTATCTTGACTTGAGAGCCCAACAAAATTGCCACCGTTGAGTAGCCAATCAGATGAGGTGTAGAGCCTCTTACATAATTTACTATCTAACATGACAGAAGCAAATGTTATGAATGAATATCAGTTAAAGAAAGTGGGCAAATATTTGCACAAGTTCAGACTTAATTTTAACTAGTTCGTTGTCAAAACATAACATACCAAAGACTACTTGTGATATATCTCAATCTAAAGTCAAAATTGCCACTATTTCCTTAAGAAATCCATGATTTAACACTCTCTCTCTAATAATCATAATCATTTACCTTGTTTAAGCTTTTGACCCGCCATTTTCAACCTAAACTGTTTAAATCTGGGGTCATCCTTATTTAACCGATATCCCATGTGTCCAAACAATTTTAGTTGAGCAACAAATCCTACATTTGGTCCGATGAATCTCCTTTTGGCCTTAACAAGCATGAAGGCATCTTCATAACACAATTGATATTTCTCCATTATGTAGCCTATAACAACAGCTGCCGATCGGGACACGCCAAAGTAGCTGTAATTTAAATTTTTAATTACAAATAACTAATAGCGGCAGTTTAAGTCAAATAGGGTTAATCCTTGTTGCTAGGTTTGTTTGTAGTTAAGTACTTTATGTACTGAGGAAGGTTATAGAATACTTTTTATCCCGCTTACTATAGGGGTTTGTGTTAGAGAGGTGTAAAAGTCAAAATGTAAATAGAGCTATAATTTGTTAATGCATAGTCCACTTATATAATAATTTTATTTTGTTTTATTGTGTGTACTTAACTGATAGTCCCATATTTTATTCCAAATCATAAGTTATGTTGTAAAAAATTGTTAACAACAATCTGTGTAAACTGACTAAGTAACTTGAAATCCACAATGTTAAAAAAAAGTAAATACAAATGTACATGTATCCTTAGATATAAGTACATATCTTTACTCGAACTCCCCCTGCAAGGGAGACAGAGTATCAAGTGCCAAGTGAATGAAGTTCACCAGATCAGCTAGTGATGAATAATTAACATTCTTTATTTCAGGGTTAGATCAGTTCCAGAGATTTTATTTACCTCCCAGTTTTTCAACATAAAGTAAAAAAGTAGCATCATAACATAACAAAATAGGGTTATTAAATTATAATTACCAATGCACAAGAACTGTGCCATTGCTAGCAACTGCATTTTTAATGAATTCATTGCACTCTGGTAGATGACTTATCAGATCCTCTTTGGTCACATCAGCCACTGAAAATTGTAATTTCACTAATCAGTGTTTATTAAAAAATTAACATGTTTTAAGATTCATTGTTCATTGAAACCAGGCATTTTCCAATGTTCTTTAATCTTTACAGAATATAAAATTATTTGTACCAGTAAGAGGGATTTATAAGAATGCATTCAAATCAAATTTATTAATTGTAAAACAAGGACTTACATTTTATATACTTGAATGTGAGCTTTGTTCGATCCAGTACAGTCCTGGGGAGAGGTACCAGATCAATAGTCAGTATGTGGGTGATATTTAGTTTTTCCAGTGTTTTGCTATCCCTGGCACATGCCAAGTTCCCTGAAATTTTAAATAAATAATAAACAAATATCCCTAGACAAGTTACACCAATTGATCTAACCTCAAAGTAAGCAAATTAAGTTATGTGTCATGGGTGTTAGTAAACAATTCTAATACATGTAAATACTTAAATATATACTCGAATAGATATAATAAACACAGAGACTCGAAAACAGATATAAATGTTCATCACACAAACCAGCCCAGAGCCTCACAGTTAGTTTCAAGAGTTATGTGTGTACCTAACCCATGGGCCAAACTTGTTAAAATTTATGTTCTTTGTTTACTTAAATAAACTAATTGTAAAAGTCTACAAGCTGCATTTTGAGATCATTTTCAACTTAAGTATAATAATTCAATGCTTTTTTTTTACTAATTTCTTTCATCTTATTTAAAAGTTAAATTTCAACTATTTGTTCATACATATTATAACAAGCTAAGATTTAAATGTAAGTAAGTACCAGCAATGATCAATAAACATTAAAACTATTTGTGACATCTTCTTAAAACAGTTACTAAAATAAGTAAATGTTAAGTAGCAAGAGCTGGGAGACTTCTTGTAATCATTTTTGAATTTACTGAAACATGTTTATTTTCAATTTTCCACTAACATTAAAACACAAGATTAGATATGTGCCGAGTTGGCGCTTGTGACAGTATCACAATGTAGGACTAATTATCTTCAGCTAATCGTGCTACTTCGTATACTAATACATGAGATACATTTGTAATTCTGTGATGTGATTTATCTAACTAATCTGATAGAAAGATCAGCATGCTAAACTATACTGACTAACTTAACAAATAATCAGCACAAACACATACCCAGGTATAATCCATCATCAATTAGATCTACACTTATATCCAAGTTATCGTCTTCAAGATCCTGCGACTCAGAGGCGTGGATTTGAACTTCCGCAATTTGCTTAGCCATTTAGTTCGCAATTATTTTCTTTAGTTAACAACAATTTTCGTAAGTCTTTAGAATTTCTGATACACGAATTTATTTAATAACTGGAATCTAAAAATCAATAATTATGACGAATTGTACCTCCCTTTCGTAATACTAATATTGTTCCTTTTATTAGTTGTAGATTATCCAAGATTTCAATTAAGTTATAGAATTCATTATAAAGCTAATTGAAAAGACAAAAGTTGTTACTCATATTATTTTACTTTGTGAGTAGCGACTAGTGCTTATTTATTTACACAATAATCCCATTTTTAAGCCTCAACCCGCGAAAACTAAAACTTTTGACAATTTCTTTTTTTTAATTTTTTTTTAAGTTAATTTGTCCCTTTCTGGGGCCGGCTAAGACCTTTAGGCCATGCTGCCACGTCTTCCGTAATAAATTCTTTTTCATATAAAAAATTTAAATTCATTTCTTCAGTTTCTTAACATATTGTCTTCCCCTTTTTAAAAGTCATTTCCTTCACTAAGAAAAAAATTATTTGAGTCCTTCAATACGTCTTTAGTTTTAATTTCTTGAAGTTTACATATTATGTTTCTCTGTTAATTTGTTTTATAGTACGTCTTATCCTTGAATTACGATTATTTTCACATAAATTATAAAACTAAAATTCTGAACACCAAAATCATCTTTTTTCATGTTGGCGCCAAAACTTCAACGACAGTGCAAAAAGTATTTTTAATTTTTTTTTTACTTTTATATTTTATACTAGTCTTATATTATGTAATAAACCCATATCTTAATATTTCATGTCTTTTTCTAGTTTCGTCTTCAAATTTCTTTCTTGTTCAGGCCTCTGCCTCTTCTGTCGTGATAAAACTCTACAATAGTCTTTCACTATACACAGTATAGTTTATTTACTAAATCACATTTACACACAACTAAGTAATATTTACACTTTAATTAATTTACAAATTATACATTTTTACATTATATTACACATTTTTAGCTTAAAGATTGGAGGGAACCCTCGAAAAGCGCGCCTTCCCCCTCCGACCGTTCCCGCCAACCTCTTTTTTTTTAATCTTAATTTCCCCTTTTCTGGGGTCGGCTAAGACCTTTAGGCCATGCTGCCACGTCTCGTATTAATTATTTCATAAACAGGCATTAGTCACATGTCTTCCGTATTAATTATTCTTATACAGTCATTAGTCACTATTTACGAAGTGACGTCAGGGTCTTGAGTATATCGGTGGTCACTTTACATAAGTTCACTTTCGGAGATTTGGCGGCAGCGAGGAAATTCACTATACACTATTTTTTCATGATTATTTCATTTGTGCACTTTCCCTGAACAAAATTAAACTAATTCCCACCTAAATTAACTAATTTTACTCATAATTTACACTAAATTTAATAATGTGAAAAAATTACAACCATCTTCATTCACGATGGCTCCAAAACTCCGTAACTAGTAGTTAATTTGCTTCTTTCTGGGACCAGCTGCGGTGTCTTTTAGGCCAATCTTCCATGTCTTTGGTATTAATTAAGTCTTTATTTCAGTCATTAGTTCGTCTTTTGAGATTTGGTGGCAGCGAGGAAATACACGATACACTAATTTCTTCATGATTACTTTATTTGTGCACTTTCACTGAACAAAATTAATCTAATTTCCACCTAAATTAACTAATTTCATAAATACAAACCTGAATTTGTATAAAGTTTAGTTGAAAAAGTATAACCCGTATAATTTGAAAATAAGTCTAAAGGCAACTAGTGTTATATGATTTGGGCGAACAAAAAACATAGCAAACTTATTTTTTTTATTTTTTGATGTGAAAGTTGCGTTAAATTGGATGGCGCCAAAAACTCATTAGTTAGTAGTTAATTTGCCCCTTTCTGGGACCGGCTACGGCGACTTTTAGGCCATTCTGGCATGTCTTCGGTAATAATGAAGTCTTTATTTCAGTTTTTAGTCACTATTTACAAAGTCATGTTAAGGTCTTGAGTAAAGCGGTGGCTTTGGTACTCAAGCTCGTCTATGAAATTTGGCGGCAGCGAAGAAATTCATGATACACTAATTTCTTCATGATTACTTCAATTGTGCTCTTTCACTGAACAAAATTAAACTAATTCCCACCAAAATTAACTCATAATTTTTACCAAATTCAATAATTACATATTCATCCATCCATCTTTATTCACGATGGCACCAAAACTCTATTTTTTTATAGGTCGATTTGCCTCTTTCTGGGGCTGGCTAAGACCTTTAGGCCATGCTGCCATGTCTTCCGTACAAGTAAATACTTTTTAGCAGTCATAAGTAATTTTAGGTCATAAGTCGTAAGTCATAAGTCAAAGTCATGTCAGAGTCTTGAGTACAGAGGTGGTCACTTTACTCAAGCTCATGTTGTGCGATTAGGCGGCAACGAGGAAATACACGATACACTAATATTTCTTCATACATATTTCACTTGTGCACTTTAACTTAACAAAATTGAACTAATTTCCAAATTAGTCCTTAAATTCCAATAAGGGTCGAGCAATAAAAAAAACAATAGAAATGTATATTTTCAATTTTCTAATAAAAATAACGTTGCCGGTTGGATATGTGCCTAGTTGGCGATAGGCTTGCCACCTTTCACATTGTGGGACTGTCTTCTAATAGTTGTGCTGGTTGTGCCTCTGCCTACATCTTCGCCTATATGGCGTGAAGATACTTACTTACTAAAATGCTAATCATAAAATCATCTCCTTTCAGGATATGGCCATCACTTTCACAAATACGTATTAATTAATTTTGTAATCTTTTGTTAACCCTCTATCTTTTATTATACCCGTCTTATTTATGTAAACTCTCATATTTCTTTATATTATTTGCCTACTTCAGTTTCTTTAGTCATTTGTCGTTATAAAATATATATGTCAGGGTCTTGGGTAAGGCGGTGGTTTCTTTACTAGATCTCATTCAGTGAGATTCGAACAATGGCAACGAGGAAATACGTGATACACTAATTTCGTAATACATAATTTATCTGTACACTTTAATTCAACAAAATTTAAATAAATGCCACTTAAATTAACTGATTTCATTGACAATATACACGAAGTTCAATATTTACAAAAAACTACGACCATCTTTTTTCACGTTGGCGCCAAAACTACTCTTACATTTTTAAATATTTTATTACTTTCTGGGAAAAGTTCTTTCTCTTGTCATTTGTTTACAATTCATTTGTTCAGTTTCTTTAGACCAAACTGTATAAGAGAACTGCAACATTCTGTTAACCATTAATAAATTCTTATTTTTGTAATTTCCAATTATCATAGTAAAGCGGCACCCTTCATACTTAAGTTCATAAAAAGTCTGTTTATAAATCTCAGAGACTAAATTGGGAGTGTAAATATAAAGTTTTAAAAAATCATTAATAACAACTCAGATAAAGAGAATTATAATAACGAGTTTCAGCGCCATCGAGAGAAAAAATGGTCGAAGTTTTTTCATAACTATTAAATGTTGTGTTTATATTGAGTGTAATTAGTGGCATATTATACAATTTTTTTAGTGAAAGTGCACAAACGAAATAATCATGAAGAAATAGTATCGTGTATTTCCTCGTTTCCGCCAAATCTTACTACATGATCTTGAGTTATGAGGCCACTGCTTTAGCCAAGACCCTGACATGACTTATTGACGACTTATGACTAATTATAATTGAATCTCGATTTTGGTAAATTTGATGCAAATTTTTACTTGTCTAATACTAACGGGAATGCCAAAACCTAAAGAAAGAAAAAAAGAAGAGAATTGTAACGATACTTTGAACGAATTATAACGCATACTTTGAAGGTTATATAATAAATTTTGATGAATAACAAACAGTTTGGTTATTACTGATCTTTTCCCGGTATTTTCTTGACAGGGTAGTTTAGAGTACCTCCTTAAATAGAAATACTTATATTTAATTCATAAATGACTATCAATGTAACTAGAAATCTGAAATTTGAATAAAGAAATTTTGTTCATTATAATTTATTCAAATGTTAACGCATGTAATTCAATGAGTTGATAACAAAAATTAATTGCAGCAATTCCAATATAGGTATTATTCAAAATCATCCGGAAAAAAATCACATGATTCCTGAAACTAAAAACTCAGTTATTAAATGTTACGTTAATATCACTGAAAAACATTACTTTTAAATTTTATGGAATCAGAGGACTAAGAAAACGAACAAAAACTTCGATTTTATATATTACACACATACTTACAATTCAATTATCTTGACGCATTCGTCTATAAACTAATACAAGAATAATAATAAAAGAATTTTTTTTCTTTCTTTAAAAAAATTGTAGAGGCTACCTACTAAAGTGCCCTTATAACACATTTTTCATACTTGCGTCTGCAGTACACTCATTGTGTTTCTTTCACCAATAGAGCAAGCGGTTTGGCCACTAGCTTTTTAACACTATATACTAAAACAGAAATAAAACTAAATCTGTGCACAAAATATTTTTTAAAAACATCGATTGTCACATCTTATGTATAAATGATACGAGACGGCTAGAACCAGAGTGACCTAACTGCTTCTTTTACAATATTGAGTTTATGATTTCTTACAATTATTGTAAAAAATCATAAAACTCAATATTGTAAAAGTTAGGCCACTATGGTTCTCTGAGGCCTCTGGTTCTAGCCGCCTCAACATAACCTTAAACCAGAGGTTCCCAAACTTATTTCATGTAACGCCCACTTTGAAAATCAGTTGTTTTGTAGCTGCCCCCCCTCGTTTTTTTCTTGTCAATAAGAACTCTCCCAATCATACTTTTCTAAGTTAGAAAACCACCCGAACCCTCTGATGGCAGCAGCTAACGACTATGTCCTCGAGACGGACCCACCTCCGCTTCGCCGGAGGCCCCGTCACGTGACCCTAGACCCCGACGACCCCATCACCGAGGCAAACGCCTCATACAACAGTACACAATCACACACAAACTCGCGACACCGCCGCCGCCGGGGGCGGCGAAGACCCTTGTTCCGCCCTGGGCGGAACACAGCCACAATATCCTCTTCCGAAATGAACCAAGATCCCACCCTAAGCCGAGGTACGGTCTCACAGGAGACACCCTTAGGGAGGGGGGTCCCAGGCCCCACCCAAAATCACATCTCTGGCTGAGCACTCTGCTCGCCCACTAGCCCGGTGACGTTGTTAAAGTCAATAGACGTACACAACAGTAGTCATTTCGAAAAAAAAAAAAAAAAAGTACATTACATTCAAAAAGGCAAGCTAAGAAGATTGTAGAGAGTTTTGGCGCCATCGAGAGAAAAGATGGGTCGAAGTTTTTTCGTAATTATTGAATTTCGTGTTAATATTGATTGAAATTAGTCAATTTTGGTGGCATTTTGTACAATTTTGTTCAGTGAAAGTGCACAAATGAATTAATCATGAAGAAATTAG